>BJKM01000463.1:570000-598172 GCA_015082035.1 Chaenogobius annularis
GCCACTGTGCCTAGGATTAAAAAGTGGTAAAAAGGAAAACAAATGTAATAAATACTTTTAAAAAACAATTATGTGCAATGTAGCTTTTTTTAATGCGCAACTTATGTTCTAAAGTGCTGTGTGCAATCCAAAGTGCCATGTGTAATGTTAAAGTGCTCTGGTGAAGGTGCTGGTGCTTAGGCAACAAACTGCCTGTTTAAAGGTACGATCAAAACGAGTCAGAATGAGTCCTGGACTGTGGCCGGCTCGGAATGAAAACTATATTTGTGATGAAGTGAAAGCGTCTGATTTCAGTCGGAGCCGATCAGACAGACGATGTGTCGAACCTGTAGCACTTGTGCTCCGTTACCTTGACTACAAACACACAGAGCAGGAGCGTTTAGTTTATTACGCTGGATAATGCCAACGCTGAAAGCATCACTGAACTTCTAGTCATAATTAGATGCTTTATTAGAAAACCCATGAAAGAATGCTGCAAATGACACGTCTTTAAGAACAACTTTCCACAGCGATAATGTGATGATGATCACACGTAGTTTAGGTTAACTAATGTCACTTAGAAACAGATCATTTGTTTTGTTTTCTGTTCTATGAAACGGCCTCCGACAATTGTTCTTATTTGATTAGTTTTGCTCTTTACAATCTGATATTTTATAAAGTGTAAAATGACATTTTCTGTCAAATGTATTTTCTCACAAACGGTATCTGCCTCTAAGTCAAAGTATTGCCATGTCCAAAGTGGAAATAAAGTTTGTTTACTTCATACATTCAGTTGGAGATGTGTATTTATACAGTCAAGGTAAAATATTCACTTTTGGACATAAAAACAACACGGAAATGTCAAATAGCCCCCCCTAACCCACCAATGAAAATGAATGGAATCAAAGTCAGTCCGTACGGGAAATGAGCTATAAAGTGGTTATAAACCTTTTTTCAGCTGCTTTTCTTCGAGCAGCATTATGTACCATCTTCACCAGTCACTAAATGTCCCGTCTCTCCAGTGCCCGCCTCCTCGCTCCCACTCAAGTCTCCGCTGCACGCCTGTCTCATACTAATGTGCTGAATGACAATGAGACTCCTCTTTCTCTCCGCTGCTGCCTCCGGGTAGAATTTACCATCTTCCGTCTCCTGCTCCGTGGCTGTAAGGTTAAAGCTACAAATCAGATTTCATCTGGCTGCGTCTCACCTGGCGTCTTTAGCGGCGGCTGATGAGGCTGAACCTGGATGACAGGGTTTGTTCAGTGGCTCATGGCTTTGGTAGTGGCCAGTCGAATGTGAGAGGTGTGGGTTATGACTGGGGCCTTGTGAACACCAAAGGGATGGTCTAGCACTAACCCTTTCATATGGAGACAGTGCTGAATAGTTTTGTTCAATACTTTTTCTGTTTTTGTATTGTTATAAAAGGGATATCCATCTTGAATTACACAATGTTCTTGCAGTAGATTCTATCCGTTCCAATTAAATTAAATTTATTTTTATAACACCCAAAATCACAGCAGCAGTTTCCTCAAAGGTGACAGTGACAAACAGATTAAACAATGTTCACAGAAAATTGGCAAATGTCTCAACATCCCCTGTCCTTAGAACCTACTTCTGCAGGAAAAACTACAGACGGACACGCTTCAATTTGCAGATAGACTGTGGAGCCAGAGCCATCAGGAGGACAGAGGGAGGTTCATCTAGAGACAGTTCATCCAGGCAGATGAAGAGCTGTTCATCTGGCAGTTGAGGAGCATCTGGATCTACAGGTCAGCATAAGCAGTGTCTGAAACAGAACTACTCCCCGAGAGGAGAGGATAGTGCTCAAGCTGCCACACTTCCCCCATAGTTGCTCCAAGGGCAGCGGCGCTGAAACTGTTGGTTTTATTTCTGTTCCTAACTGGCCTGACCATAAGCCATTTCAAAGAGGAACGTTTTAAGCCTGGTCTTAAATGAAGAGACTGTGTCGGCCTCTTTAACATGGACAGGAGCTGATTCCACAACACAGGAGCTTGGTAGCTAAACGCTCTACCTCCTGCTGTGCTTTTAGAGACCCTTGGGACCACCAGAAGTCCAGCATTTTGAGAGCGAAGTGCTCTGTTTGGATGATAAGGTCCTATAGCATCTTTGAGGTAGGATGGGGCCAGGTCATTTATGGTTTTGGAAGTCAGGAGGAGGATTTTGAATTTGATTCTAAACTCAACAGGAGCCAGTGAAGAGACTCGAGCACCGGCGTAATGTGCTCTCTTCTTTTAGTTCCTGTTCGTAATCTTGCTGCTGCATTTTGAACCAGTTGAAAGCTTTTTTATGGGCGCTTTTAGGACACGCTGCAGCAGGAGGCAGGAGTTACAGGAGTCTAATCTAGATGTTACAAACACATGGACAAGTTTTTCAGCATCGCTTTTAGGCAAGATGTTTCTGATTTGATCTCTATTAGGCCGATGGAAATAGGCTGTTTTACAGGCTTTATTTATGTGTGCTTTGGATGAGAGCTCTTGGTCAAATAAGACTCCAAGGTTTCTTCCAGTGGAGCTGGAGGCCACACTGACGTTGTCCAGTGGGACTATCTGCTCAGATAAAGCGTCTCGTAGATGTTTAGGGCCTCGTACAATGACCTCATTATTATTTCAGGGTTAAGAAGCAGATAATTAAGTGTCATCCAGGTTTTTATATCCTTCACACAAGCACCAAGTCTGTCTGCTTGATCAGTCCACATATAGTAAAGTAGATATAGATTTATAGCCTGATTTTCGGATAGTTTAAAGCCATACCGCAGAACATTCTAAGAATGCAATAACTTCAGGTGTCGTACCATTGATTGTTGTTTTAGTATTCACCCCATTACAAGCTTCATCGTTTGTATTGATATTTCTGATTTCATTGTCCTCTCGTTTCGGCATGTTTTTGTTTACAGTGTAGTTCTATGGATAGTAGTCCATAGTTCTATGGATACCGAGTAACTGTAACCTCTCCAGTATTTCCCTAAACACATTCTGACTGACACTGATGAATGTTCAGAATGATGGGAGTCCAAACTACAGAGAGCGCTTCGGTTTTCCCATCTATCTTTGAAGGCATCACGGGCAGCAGCCAATGCCAGCGCACTGTTTCTGCCCCATTAGTCTCACTGGCCAATGAGCCATCTACATGAAGGGCCTCATTGATTCCTCTTTACTCATGCTTTGTGGGAATATACAGAGGCTGGCACGCTTAAATACTTGATCAAGTTCTGCCTGGCCGCGCTGAGACAAAACCAAGCAGCCCGACCATGAGCAGCTGAAGAAAGTCCACTTCATATTCAAGTCACTTTGGGAGTTTCATTGTTTTGGCTTTGACAAGTTGGTCAGAGGTTTAGCATATGTGCTAACAAACACTATGCATGCTACACTGTATACCCAAATCAGGCCTAACTTTACGACCACCCGTGACAAATATGTGGCCCAATTCGTTCTTTTACAACTTTTGATGGACCAATGTCAAACGTTCTACTATTGATCGAGTTGTCATTATTTATCCATCTGCATAACGGGGGAGATGGAAGTCTTGAGCTCTGGGACCAAATCAGGCCCAAAGGAAGCCTATGAAGACAAACGCAAAGCAAGGTCCTGACTTCAAACCCAGGACCTCCTACACACTACACAGCGCCAGTGTGTTGCCCTCAGACATAAAGGACTGAAATATCTGCATTTTCCATCTCCTGCACCAAGGGCACCATGTCTGTGTGATGGGGTGAGCAGACGTCCCTATTTGCCCGGGACAGTCCCAGGTTTGAGCCCTGTGTCCCATGTGCCAGCAAATGGATCCAAAACCATTGAGTTGACCCAGTTTTATACAGTCCCAGCTGTTCAGGACCACTGTAAGACCCGCCAACAGTAAAGAGGGGAATTTATTGTTGCTCAGAATAAGCAGAACACAAAACTACACTCAGTTCCAGTGATAGAAGTCTTATACACTGACTGAGTGTGAATGGGCCTTCCCAAACTGGGTGTGTACCAGTTTTTTATTTTGAAAATCTGGTCACCCTACTACAGGGGTCTCCAAGTATATTTTCCAGGGAGCCAGAGTCCGGAAGGCTAAGGTCTGAGGGCCGGACTACAAAATCACACCACAATAGGTCTAAAGCATGCGCAGTAAAGCAGGTCTAAAGCAGGTCTAAAGCAGTCTAAAGCAGGTCTAAAGCAGGTCTAAAGCAGGTCTAAAGCAGGACTAAAGCAGGACAAAAGCAGGACTAAAGCAGGTCTAAAGCTGGACTGAAGCAAAGCAGGTCTGAAACAGGTCTAAAGCAGGACTAAAGCAAAGCACGCCTAAAGCAGGTCTAGAGCAGGACTAAAGCAGGACTAAAGCAGGTCTGAAAGGTTTAATGTAGGACTAAAGTAGGACTAAAGCACGCCTAAAGCACGCCTAAAGCAGGACTAAAGCAGGACTAAAGCAGGACTAAAAGCAGGACTATGTTCATGTATGTTGTGTGTCATATGTGTTCATGAAAACACATGACACACACGAACACACATCAAGATCAGTCAATCAAGATGTATTTGTACTGCACCATTCATACGAAACACAAAATACTTCACAATCTAAACAATATCAAAACATCAATAGTCACATTAAAAAATCGAAATAGTAAAAATAGTAAAATACAGATAAAGCTCCCTCATGGACACTGGAGGCAGTGAAGTGTCCTGCCCAATGTACCGCCCCCCTTTGGCACCTGGGGTCCCATCCAAGTACTAACCAGGCCCATCCCTGCTCATCTTCTGAGATCTTGTGAGTCTTGGACACGTTTGTGTGGCCATCTAGCTGCTTCTCCAGCTCGTGTCAGAGACTTTATGTGTTCCACTGTCCTCAGTATGACCGGACCAGGCCCTTTGAAACCTCTTGTGTGGAAGCGGGGTTAGGCTTTGGGGCAGACTTGAACACTACCTCAAGGACTCCTATGCTTTCTGTAGAACTCCAGGACACTTTTGTACAACACTCATTTTTCCTGAACTAATTAGAATAATATAGAATATAATATCATTGTATAATTAGACCTCTACAGGGCTTGTCTGGTGCATTATTCGTTCTCTTAGTCACACACAGAAGTGCCTTGTTTAACGACACAACAACAAATGAATTGCTGTAGAAGAGATCTAACTTTTGTCATGAACTTTGAGGATGTAATGCTTCATCTGCTTATCCCCTGAGTAACCTGTGATAAATGCTCTTAATGTTCTGCGTCCTCGTGTTCCACAGCCTTTCATAGCCCGTACTGTCACTGCCCAGCATGTGTCTTGTAAGAAACGGTCTATTCAAAGTACAACTAAATGAGCTTTTGCTAAAGACATAAAACACATTACTGTCTTTGAACGTAGCCCCGCTGTGAAACATTGAACGCAGCTTCACCAAATCCTCTCCCCAGCTTTGTTTTCCTCCTGAAGAGTTATTAAAGATAATACTTGTGTAAAGTTCTGTTCAGCTAAGAAGCAGATAATGACAGTGTGTTTCCCACAGGAACACACTGCAGAGGATGCTTTATGGCACAGACAGTTGTAGAAGCTTCCATAAGCATGTCATTTAAAAGGATGCAGACATCAGGAAAACAAGGGCTTGCTCTTCAGAATGTCGGGACGAGAAACCTTTTACTGCAACTTACTGTATCAGAGGATTTGTTTGACGCAGCCAATTGAGAATTGATAAAGTGATCATTTAAAAGCTCTTCGAGCTTTTATGCCAGCCTCAAGCCGACTGTTACACACACACACACACACACAGGAAACAAACACGACATATCAAGCACTACTACATGCTGACGGGTCGAGACATCCTGGCATAACATGTCAAACTGGACGAGCTGTTTGGTTCTTTTTTGGATATAAACTACTACGACTTAACTACTACTACAGTTACTGTTTCCACCGCTATAACAACCAAGTCATTGAGCATGCGATCCTTAAACCACGGTTTGTACGTATTATGGCGTTCTTATTCTAGTCCTTTTACAGACTCAGTATTTACACCCACATTATATTTATTATACTACATTTCTGTGGGGGTCCACCGTGTATTAGAAATGCAGCCATTGTCCACCTTTGTAACCCAGAAACCTTGTCCTGTCCGTAACCCCTCTGCCCACTGCTCTTATGGAGTCATTTCTCGCTCCACAGAACACGTCCTGTCCAGTGAAGGTTAAGAGGGGCCTGATGGAGCTGCCTATAGCTCCATACGGGACCGAACGGGGGGGTGACATGGTCAGCTGGGACTTCACAAGGCCAGTGTCGTAACCCTGTCTCTCTACTGTCCTTTAGAGTTGTCCTTTGTGGTCCGAGTGTCAGAGAAAAGCTGATGGTTTACTGCAGCGCTGTCGACCGAGAACGACCTTTATCGGCCACAATGTGCTCCAGGAAAGGGCAGGAGAATATCAAAAATGTCCTGGAAGAAGTTTCTCAAGAAAGAGGCAAGAAAACGTACAACATCTGCGTGTTTCCTCCGGCCGGCACCGCACGCTGTGGTCACGCGTGTTCTCAACATGGACGCACATTCCTTTGGCACAACTCTTCTTTGCTTCTTTCCTCTCTGACCTCAGCAAAACCCTGGACATCAGCGCCTGCTCCACATAATCCCACCTGGCTCGCTCCCCTCGGGTCATTCCAGGCAGACCGCCAGCCCTCCTGCCACCGCACACAAGCACGCACACACACTCACGCATACACACAAACACGCACACACACTCACGCATACATACAAACACGCACACACACTCACGCATACACACAAACACGCACACACACTCACGCATACACAAACAACACACACACACACACACACACACACACTCACACTCCACACAAACACACAGCACACACACACACACACTCACGCATACACACAAACACGCACACACACACTCACACACACTCATGCATACACACAAACACGCAACACGCACACACACGCACATGCACACACAACGCACAAACACACACACTCACACACACTCACACAGGCAGTATCACACGGCAGTACTCAACGGGCAGTACTCACACGGGCAGTACTCACACGGGCAGTACTCAGACGGGTACTCACACGGCAGTACACACAACGGGCAGTACACGCGGCAGTACACACGGGCAGTACTTCACACGGCAGTACTCACACGGGCAGTACTACACGGGCAGTATCACACACTACAGTACTCACACGGCAGTACTCACACGGGCAGTACTCACACGGGCAGGCAGTACTCACACGGACAGTACTCACACGGGCAGTACTCACACATACACGGGCAGTACTCTCACACGGCAGCAGTACTCACACAGGCAGTACTCACATACTCACACGGGCAGTACTCACACGGGCAGTACTCACACATACAGTACTCACACGAGCAGTACTCACAACTGGCAGTACTACACAACAGTACTCACAGTTTACTCACACGGCAGTACTCACACGGGCAGTACTCACTGCAGTACTCACACGGGCAGTACTCACACGGCAGTACTCACACAGGCAGTACTCACACGGGCAGTACTCACACTCATCCTTCCACTGCTTGTGCAATATTTTAAAAGCACAATCCTAAAGCCCACTTGAGTACTTGTGTATTGAGAACAATCTGAGTACTGATGTTGAGAACAATTAGTACTGATGCCCAATGTTTGGCATTAGTCGTGTCCAGAGAGGACGTCCCCGGTGTGGGCAGTGGTTGGGGCCAACTCGAGGTGGACCCTGATGGAGAAAGTGCCTTTGTTTGGTGCTGCTGACCCCTCTGCGCCCCATGTCCAGACCAGACGAGTGAATGGTTTTATTGGGCCTCGTCCCGTCCCTGGCGAGCGTCTGGAACTGCACCCAGCGGCCGGCGCCACTCCCACTTTACTGTTCATTTTGCCGGCCAAAGCACAGGTGAGAATGAGTGCCGAGATTAGGCCAAAAAACCACGTTGCATAAGAGTTGTCATGGTTGTCATAACAACTAAAACGTTTTGAGATTAAAAAAAGACCAAATCAACTCTCCAACGGAAAACAAATGTGCACAGAATAAAAGTCACATCAAATGTTTTTTTAATGAAAACAATCAAATGAAATAACTTCTGCAGCTCGCAATAGTTCTGCTGCAGTTCCCCCAGCAAAACATTCGCTTTTAAGAAATGTTAATTCAATAGTTGTTAGCTTTTGCACTTTTATAATTTTTATGCTCATTTCTGCACTAACTAGGTCAAGACATGCCAAACACGCAATCCTGTTTTTTAAAGAGGCGCTGGCATTTCTTAAGGTCGAGCGGTTGTCCATCACCAAAGAAACCCTGTTTTTTCATGGTTTCATAGTTGGCGGCGTTTTGTTTTTAGGCTAACGCTAACTCTCCCACTGAAAATGCATTGGAGCCAGCGTACGGCCCAGAACCAGCCGTTGGAACGCAGAGGTCCAAAAATGCTTGAGATAAGCCGTGCGTTTCCCAAAGAAGAGTTTTGACATTGTTTATAATTCATTCGCATTGATTTTGTTCATGTTTTTACCATCATGTATTTGCTGTGGATTATTTTCTGTAGCGCACGTTGCCCTTTTCGGTCATTTCCCAGCTCGGTCTCTGTGGGGGAGAGAAATCTTCTTATCTCATGCCACAAAACACTATGGAACCTTCATTTACAGCTAAGTGATTACTACCTATATGTTCTATATACATTGTAGAATCAACTATTTTAAGATTCCACTCCTCGCACCACTTCCACGAGCATCAGCCTCTCCAGAAGCTCTGCGGGGACATGCAATTGCCTATGAACAAAACAAGCAGAAATAGGCCAGCTGATGGTAACACTTGAAAACTGAATTGCCTCTGTATTGCCTTGTTGTTATAGAAAGCCAGCTTTTCCATAGGGATCTGTGTTTCCTGGCTGTTCTCTCACACACGCGGCATTTACATTCAAATGGTCGAGTTTGAAAGCGAGGAGTTTGACAAGCTGCCAGAAACACAACCACCTTATACCGAGCGAATGTTGGATGCTACTTTAATCCCGTCTTCTTTTCTCTCAATTGTTGTTTTTCTCTAAACAGAAGTGCTATGGGCAGAATACCAATGACAAAAGAGGCACGCATGCTGATATTACTGACCGTGTGCTCTGAGGGCTTTGGCTGGTCACGTCGGGTAAAGAATGGTTACGAAATACACTGTAAATGTTTATTACATTATGTAATGTTCCGGTGGAGGGATCGCCACCTACTTGTCTCCGTGGCGATGTCATTGCTTTCCCTGAATGTTCCACAGGACTGTCTGTAGCCAAGTCCTCGCCCCCTGCTGTCTCTGGGCGGAAAACCAGCCTTGCAACATCTGCCGACACCGACCGCAAGACAACTCTCCTGACAAACACGGGTTATTTTCAAATATTTGGCAACGTGCTGACTTATTTCAGTGAAAAAATTAAAATAAACATTTTTGGGTCTGTTCTCTGATAGTGTATTTTCACAAGGGGGCTGCAGGGGGAGCTCTATCGCTGAAGTTACTTAGTTCTGCTTAAAGCATCCCATAAAGAGAGGTTCAAATGCGGCGTAGAGGCTTTGCAGAGAAGTCAAAGAAATGAGGCAAAACTGTTCCTGTGCACGCTCGCTTTGGAGATCGGCCTTATGACTAAAAAGTATGATTCAAGGTGCGATTTAGTTGTTTCATGAAAACAAAATGTGTTATGGGTGACTTCAGCTGCTCACGGAGCAGACCAGGACCTGAGCATAGAGATGCCATTAAAAGAACAATCCCAAAGCGCTCTAAAGCAAACTGGTCTGGGGGTCAGGGACAGTTGAAAAGTAAAGTAAAGAAAGTATTAAATGTGTGTTTATTCGAGTTTGTTGTTGATGTATTTGTTGCCTCATAAAAGATGTTTTCTCCTTGTGTATTTGGTATAGTATATGTTTGTGATCACATCTAATGAAAGGTACATTCGATCACATGTTCAGCCTAATCTTATTTCACATTCGAAGGTGCACGCAAAGCTTTCCTTCACTGTAACAACATTAGCACTTCTGTATTGTCAAAGCACAGTTCATTTGTGCTGCTTTAAAAGAATGCCGTTTATGTAAAATCCTCTTATTGAATTTGTCCGCGCTATTGTCTTGTGTGACAAATGGCTCTGTCGGTGTTTCTTCACCTCTCCTTTTGTGATGGGTTTTCTTTTTCCCTTTGCTGCCTCGAAACACGTATAATTACATTTACCCATCTGTCTCCGTGTGCGAACCCACCATACATCACCATCACAACAATTCCATTAACTTGCACCGCGTTAAATAAAGAAAAGACACTGTCGACAAATAAAGATGATAAGCTATTTATTTTTAGATGTTTCAACCTCCTCCAGTCGTCTCAATGCCCTTGAAACCGGCAAATTCCCAAACAATATGCTCATGTGCGAGAGGAAATCACATGGGAAGTCATTACGGAAAGCCTGGAAGAGTTTAAGTGAAGAAAAAAAGTTGATTGAATGACACAGGAAATAATAACAAGATTGTCTCCTGCTAATGTATCTTCTCGATAAATGCTTGTGGAGCTGCTCACCTGCGAGGTCGTCCTAAAGCAAGACAAACAAGATCTGACTGTGAACATCTAATCAAGAAAAACTCTATTTTCATACGTTCATACGTATAATTACTGTCATTTGGTGTCGTTTCAAGGTGTTGTTTGTGTAAACTGACTCGTCTGCACTGCTCACGCTTGGGTCGGCTCGGCTCAGGTCTCGTTGAGTCCTGCTTGTGATCTGAAGTCGGTCCTAGAGCTGATTTCGCTCTAGTTTAGGACTGGGTTGGGTCTGTTTCTGATGATGGTCTTTGGCAGTGCCACAGAGGATGCTGTGAGGCAGTGCAGAGAAAAGAGTCGCGTTGACAAATGGACTCTGTAGAATCCTTATCGCACGCCACAAACTGGAGTAGCTCCATCAACCTTCAGAGAAAGGACAAGTTTAATTAGTGCCATTAACAACGGGCCGAAAGAAGGAGCTGGGAGTTCCGTATGTAAAGTGAATATATGGCCGTGTGTTGGCGTCTTCCTCTGCTTCTTTCTCTTGTATTCGTCATTATATTTCCTTGTTAAAACATACATCTTTTCCGCCCTGACAGGAAACGCCTCGGAGTCACTTTACCAGTGACTTATCCACTTCTCAACCTGCTTCAAAGTACACTTTGATTAACCCTAAAGTCTTTGGAAGGCTGGATTTTGTTCTGCGACCTTGGCTAACGATCTACGCTGCGAGAACAGAGGTGAACGAAAATATTTACTTTGCAACGCTCCCGACCGACTTGACAGCCTGCCCACGGGTTCACCGGCTATTTGAGCTCCAGCAAGCACCAACCGACACATAAAAGAGAATTAGAAATATTTGCAGTGGACCAGAGAGAATTTTAACACGATTTAGTGTTTTTAGAAATGTATGAGGTGCTGGCAGTCATTTTAGCAGTAGAGATCATTGTAGTGACGGTAACAAGCGCCATACAAGGCGTTTTGGCGGTAGAAGTGGCGAGCGTCTCTGTGGACATTAGTAATGGCTAATGGCGCTAATGAAGCAGGTCATTAAAGTAGTGATAGTAGTTGTACTCTTACATTTAAGCCTCTCAAAAGCTGCACGCTCTTTGTTTTGGGAAACATCCTTCCCTTTGTACCATGTGATGTCGGGTCAAATGCTTCAGAGAAACGTCTGGTGCTGAAGTCGAGCAGCAGCGTTTGACCCGACACTCCCGACTTAAATACACCCATTGTCTTTCCCAGACTTATGAGAGCGTTTCATTTAGTTGTTCTAGTAGTAAAGTAACCACGGGTGATTGTAACAGGAGTGGCAGGAAGTACCGGTAGTAGAGCATTTTACTTGTAACACATAGACTTTTTGAAATGTACTTTTATTTAGTTCTTCTGGTCAGCGTTCTTTGTAAGCGCATTCAGAGATCATATTTTGTCAAATGCATTTCTTTTTATTAAAACTTTAAAGAAATAGTATTGGGGGGAAATTACTCCACCTTCACCATTGAATCTTTATATACTCTTTCTCTCTCTCTCTCTTCATTTACTTCTGTCGCCTCCCTCTTTCATATTTCCTTCTCCTCGCTCCCTTCTTTCCCCCGTCTTTTTCCCCTCCTCCTTCCCCATCTCCACCTCCCCCCTGGGAGGGACAGGGGACAGACTGCAGACGGATGCGCACCAGGAGCCAGAATCAATAATAAAGACTTTCATTTCCAAACGAGATGAGGCCCACGTTCTGATGATGTATGGACACAGGCCGCTGTCCGCCGTGACCAATGACTTGTTCTGGGAGTACGGCCCAAGGTACGCTAATCGTGTACTCAAGTAAAGGGATTTCAAAGTAGTGATGCTGACATAGAAGTAAAAGTGAGAAAAGGTGGTTCGTTAAACATATGGACATAATGGAACATACTGTCATATGAAAATATGAAACTTATGAAATGAAGATAAAGAAATGAGGGGTGACTCCAGCGGAGCAGACATTAAGTGATCAGCATGTTTTCGGATGTAATATTTCACTCTCACACATTTGATTAGGCCCCACAAAACATTAGAAGGATATTTGATCAAATATCATTTATTTGACCAGGTTATACCAGGTTATACTTAAAGATAACTGCAGAGTGTTTATGTTCTCTGGCCCGCCCCCTGCATCACACTCACTGTATGCGGTACTCTCACACTCTCCTCCCCTTTTCACCCCTCCCCTCACTGAATAAACCACTCCTTATCATCTCATGTTTTAGAATTGTGTTTTGAAAGTGCTGGTGTTGGTTGTCATGACCACGTGTTCAGGCTGCAGGCGCTGTGATCGATTCAGCTGAAATCTCCTCTTGTGCTTGGCCTCAGGCTTTGTTCTGTCGCTGCTATTGTTTTGAATGTTTTCGTTTATGCAAAATAATACACTGGCAAAACTATGTAAAATACCCCTGGCAACTGTGATAGAAAAGTGTCTGAGCACATTGGGTTGAAAGTGGAGTTTTATCTCGTGCCTAAGGAGAACATTACAACATGATGTTAATAACTAAAGCCAGTGTCGTGGTCAGGACAATCAAGGCAAGCAGTGATTGACCAATGGAATCTACAATGACCGTGCGTCACAACTATATTTCAAATGTTCTAACTACATCCCGTTTCCCCCTCATTTTGCTGCTGAAGCTTGGCTGAAGTCACGGTGTCTTTTAGTGGCCTCTACAGGCCGCTGAGCAGTACTGCAGAAGCTTGTTCTTCATCTTTCCCTGCAGCTGCCCAGAGAAAGAAGCCCTAACTGAAGCCAGTGCGCAGTAGAGAAGTAAGCCCTAACTGACATGCAGAGGAAATGAAGCCCAACTGAGCAATGCTCAGAGAAATGAAGCCCCTAACTGAGCATTGCAGAGGAAAATGAAGCCCAACTGAGCCATGTGAGAGGAGAACGTGAAGCCCTACTGAGCATGGTGACTGTAGGAGTAAGTTCAGGCCTAACTGAGCACTTATGCAGAGCAGATCACCCTCTGACCTGAGCCAGTGCAGAGAGGAGAAGGAAGCCCAACTTGAGCAGTGCTGTGATGGTAGTTTGAATGTAGACTATGCTGTATGGCAGAGAGAGAAGCGCATGCCCTAACTGAAAGCATGTGCCAGAGAGAGAAGTCAGGCCTGACTGAGCCACTGCACAGAGGAAAGTAGGCACTAACTGAGCAATTCAGAGAAAGTAAACCTAATCTGTAGCATGTGCAGAGGAGAATAGGCCACTGACTAGCATGTGCAAGAAAGTGAAGCCCTAACTGACATGTGCAGAGGAGAAGTAGCCCTAAGCTGAGCAAGTGCAGAGGAGAAGTAGCCTAACTGAGCATGTGCAGACGAGAAGTGAGCCCTAAGAGCCATGTGCAGAGGAGAATGAGCCTACACTGAGCATTCAGAGGAGAAGTAGGCCTTGACTGAGCATGTGCAAGGAGAAGTATAGGCCCTAACTGAGACATCTGCAAGAGAAACCTAACTGAGCATGTGCAGGAGAAGTTAGGCCCTAACTGAGCATAGTGAGAGGAGAAAGACAAACCAAGCCGCTCCAAGCATTTCAACATGTCACTTCAAAATATTCTTAGAGCCACGTACTTGTTTGTAGCTCTCATACTCTGTTCACGTTTATAATCTGATCAGACGTTAGTTAGAAACACAAGGATGCTAATGGTGTTCCGTTTCCCTTCTCGCGGGGAGCAGTTTTGAAACTCTACTCTTGTATATAGGGTTATATTCACTTACGCCTGAAAAGTTTACTCCACAAAATACTGTGATAACCCCCAAGTCTGAATGCTGCCCGTCTCCACTAAAGTCACCGCAGGCCACTGCCTGAAGCTAGATTCGATCATTTTTCTGCCTCTCTCTAGAAAGTTGAGGTCCAAGGTGACTTTTATGTTATTTGATGTCAGAGCTTCCAGAGAGACATAAAATAATAGTAGTCATCATTCAACCTCCATTCCAGTTTACTGCAGTAAAATATGTTTATTTTTATATAATTCCTTCACTATAATCCCAAGCAACAACAACTCACCATCGTTACAGCACTAGAGAACTCAGTCCTAACCAAACCCCCGAATCAATGTATCTTTTCCCCAAAACCTGTCAGACATGGCGCTTGTCCAGCAACAGGTCAAAGAAAAACCGATTAGTTGGGGCGGGGCTGAAGCGTTCAGGGACATCAGGTCATTTCCTTACTCAAACTTTTGCTAATCAAATACGCCGCTCATACACATGACCACCACTTTTGACAAACAGTGACGACAACTCTTTTACGTTGCTGTTTTTAAACCCAGTCACGACGATGCGCATCGCAGTATGTTGATCTTCGGCGCACGCCATTAAATAACGCCGTGCGCTTATTACTTCACTTTACCGTGGCGTCAAAACAAGCACTTCTCCCATCTACTAATATTGGGATCTCTTGAGTTCTCATCCCCATCGAGTATACTCTCAACGTTATGTGATAAACTCTAAAAACAAACACATGATTAAGAACACAATACACTACAGTACAATACAGTACTTATGTATTAGTACTGCACTAAAATATATGTTCATGTCTTAATATTTTATATTCGTGTTGACTTGGTATTGTAACTATGAACTCTAAGTGTCAAGTGTGTTCTTTTCAGGCTTTACAGCGCTCCTGAAGAAAATATACGGGCCGCACCGGTCAATAAGCCGCTGGTGCCCACGTTGTAACACACACCGGTTGTCTTTTGAACCGGGGGTCTCGTTGGCGCACCTGCGGTTCGCTGTGCCGTGGTCCGCTGCACTTGCGGACCTAATTAGACTAATTTCTCAGTGAATATGAGTTGGATTGTATTAAAACACAGAGCACTGTTCACTGATGTCTTCTTCTACAGTGTGTCAACTCTAAGCCTAACGCTTGCTAGAGTGCCCCCTGGTGGCCGTTAGTCAGTAAAATCTATAAATGAACCTTGTACGGGCCGCAGGGTTCGAAGCGTGGGAAAACAGTCGCGGCTTGTAGTCCGTAGATATGGTCAAGATGTGGCTCAATTCAAATGACAACATAAGAACACATGCTTTGTCGCAGTGTCATTTGCAAACACTCTTTACAAACCAAAAAATATATGTCTGAAGATTACAAATGAGATTCTTCGATACTTGAACACTTCTCTGTAATACTTCCATACCTAGTGAGACATATGCAAATCCTTTTTATAAACTATTCATGAGTCAGTTCTGGTGAGACCTTTGTGGTTATTGCATTGTAAAGCAGCACAATGGTGGAGATGAGGACTCTGTCATTTTGCATGAGCTCTATAATTATATGGTTTTGTTCAGCTAATAGAGATGAATATGATAATTGCACATGCAGCTGCAAATTAATTAAAACATGAAATATTGACCTACGAGTGTGAAACCCCCAACACCTTCAGCCCCATCATCCAATTATTCATGTAGCAGCGCTTTTAATGTGTCTGTCTAATTACACAAAATATAATTCCCGGTTGATGAAACTGTCATTTATTTATTTATTTTGCACATTCAACCCACTGTTTCTAATGAATTTATTCAGCACGTGCGATTATGATGGAGCAGAGTGTCATTTGAGGTGTAATAACCCACGTTTAAAGGTGCATTATGTCACTTTTCTGGTGGTGGGTTTGCTCATGGTCCTGCTAGAATCTCTCAGAGTATGGCTTTAACTGTGTGGATCTCCATGGAGTCCAGCAGATGACACCGCCAGACCAAAGTACCCGTCTGAAATGACTCTAGATTGTACAGGAAGAGGAAAAAGCTATCTACAATCTACAATGTCGTGGTTTGCTTTTGAAAGTTCTTTGTCGTTATGAGTTCAAATAGGTCCTTTTGGCTGCAAAATGTAACAATGGCTGAGAATGTATGCTGAGTGCTAAGATAAAACTTTTCAGAATAATAAGACTTATGCATATGGATTGTGGGAAGGCTCCACTCAAGCACCACTTAGTCACTGTGCATCAAGTCTGCGCCTCGCAATCCAAATATATCATGTGTAAAAACACAGAGCAAAGTGGTGCTGCTTGGTAAATGGCGAAGGGGAAGACAAGGTTTTTCGCATTAGTTTCTCCATAGAAATGGCTAGAATAAGAATAATGCTAAGTGGCTTGCAAAATGTCTATATTATATATTTAATATATTTGTGATTTTTTTGAAAGCATGTGAAACAGAAAGGAAATGCTAAGCTATTTCTAATGAGAAAAAACAATCTTTCCGGAACAAACCACCAACACCTACTTTATACCCAACGCCATATTCTTTTTATATTACACATGTGAGCCACTCTTCCAGGATTGTGAGTCCTGGACAAATCTGATGCAAGCTGGAATCCACATCAGATAATAATAAGTTTAAGGGTCATGTTACACCCACATTAGCGTTGAAACTTGAGACGATCTTTAACACCATCCTGAAGAGTCATTTTCAATCTGAAGGTTTTTGTGATGTAGTGTGACGTGTATGGATACAAAACTACATACATACACATAAAATTGCTGAGTTGAGCAATGATTACCCTGCTCCACCGGAAATGAAAATCCTGCACAAAGAGTTCTGACTGAAACTGTTCCCATCTTTGTTTACCTGCTCGCCTAAAACGCCCCAGAGCAAACACAGTGTCCAGATGAGACCACCTTTGAAACCTGTTTCACACAAACCTCTCCTGGACAAAAGGCGCAGTTTACACCAAATGTAACTCCATGTTGTTAAGTACAAGATTATACCGGGTGCAATTCTTAACTTCTCTCCAAATGAGTTTTTATGATTTTGTCAGCCCGAAGCCTTATATTTGACGTGTTATTTGAACATGACGTGTTTGTGAAGCGGGCGAGTGAGGGGCTGTAGACCGTCGGCAAAGGTCGACGGGCTGGACTCGACCAACGAAGCCGCTGGTGGCAACAAGCGCACAACCAGCAAACTCTTTTTAGTCTCAGTGATCTTATTTTCAACAAACCCATCATTACTGGGACGCAGCTGATAATCTTAACGCGACTCTCATCGTCCTCGTTTACTGCAGTTGTCTACCAGAGAGATATTGGCACACTCTTCCTTCACTTCGGCCCCTCATCTACATCCCCAGGGCTATCCACAATACAATTCGAGTACTACTAGGTCTGGATTACTGTCTGTTCACCGGGCTGTCCTTGGAGTAGTTCTGCTCCGGGGGCTAGTCCATGGGGATGCTAGTTGCGAGGTAGCTAGTCCGGGGTGGTAGTCATGGATGGTAGTCCTGGTGCTAGTACACTGAGATGCATAAGTCGCGGGTGCTGTCCCCGGTTCTAGTCGTGGGTTGCAAGTCTCGGGTGCTAGTCTCGGGTGCTAGTCGCGGTGTAGTCGCGGGTGGCATGTCAAAGTTGCTAGTCCGGGTGCTACTCCCGGCGTGCCACTAGTCGCGGGTGCAGTTCCCGCGGTGCTAGTCGATGGGTGCTAGTCCGGGTGCTGGTCCGGGTGCTAGTCCGCGGGTGCTAGTTGCGGGTGCTAGTCCCGGGTGCTAGTCATGGATGAGTATCCTGGGTGCAGTCCTGGTGCTATCGCGGGTGCTAGTCGCGGGTCAGCTGCCAGAGGTGCTAGTCGGCTGTGCAAGTTCGCGATTGGAGTCCCAGGTGCTGGCTCGCGGATGCTAGTTCCCGGGTGCTAGTCAATGGATGCTAGTCCGGTTCATGGTGTGCAGTGGTACCGGGTGCTAGTGGGTCATCGCGCGTGAACACAGTGTGATCCTGGGTGCTAGTACCCTGGTGCTAGTCGGCGGGTGCTAGTTCCGGGTGCTATCGTGGGTGCAAGTCTCGGTCGCTAGTCTCGGGTCTATCGCTAGGGTGCTGCGGGTGCATGTCAACGGCGTGATAGTCCGGGTGCCTATTCCGGCGTGCTCAGTCCAGGCGGGTGCTAGTCCCGCGGTGTCAAGCTTCGTGGTGCTATTCCCGGGTGCTGGTCCCGGATGCAGTCCACGGGTCTAGTCGCGCGGTGCTAGTTCCGGGTGCTAGTTCCCGGGTGCTAGTATGGATGGTAGTCCTGGTGCTAGTTCCCTGGTGCTAGCGGCGGGTGCTTAGTCCCGGGTGCTACGTCGTGGTGCAAGTCCGGTGCTAGTCTCGGGTGCTAGTCCTGGTGCTAGTCGCGGTGCTAGTCGCGGTGCATGTTACGGGTGCAGTCCCGGTGTATCCCGGGTGCTAGTCGCAGGTGCTAGTCGCGGTGCTAGTCCGTGGGTGCTAAGTCCGGGTGCTGGTCGCGTGCTAGTCCGGGTGCTAGTCGCGAGTGCTAGTCGCGGGTGCTAGTCCAGGGTGCTAGTCGCTTGGTGCAAGGTCCCTAGTGCTGGGTCGCGGGTGCTAGTCGCGGGTGCTAGTCCAGGGTGCTTGTCGGGGTGCGTTCCCTAGTAGCGGTCGCGGGTGCTGGTCCCGGGTTGCTGTCGCGGGTGCTCAAGTCAGCGCGTTGCTAGTCCACGGGTGCTGGTCCCGGGTGCTGGTCGCGGGTGCTAGTCGCTGGTGCTAGTCCCGCGGTGCTAGTCCCTGTGCTAGTGTTGCGGGTGCTAGTCCCGGGTGCTAGTCATGGATGGTAGTCCTGTTGCTAGGTCCTGGTGCTAGTCGCGAGGTGCTAGTCCGGGTGCTAGTCGTGGGTGCAAGTCTCGGGTGCTAGTCTCGGTGCTATCCTGGTGCTAGTCGCGGGTCTAGTCGCGGGTGCATGTCGCGGGTGCTATTCGGTGCTAGTCACGGGTGCTAGTCCCGGGTGCTAGTCGCGGGTGCTAGTCCAGGGTGCTAGTCCCGGGTGCTGGTTGCGGGTGCTAGTCCTTAGTACTGGTCGCGGGTGCTAATACCGGGTGCTAGTTGCGGGTGCTAGTCGCGTGTGCTAGTAGTCCCGGGTGCTGATCGCGGGTGCTAGTCCAGGGTGCGAGTCCCGGGTGCTGTCGCGGGTGCTAGTCCCTGTGCTGGTCGCGGGTGCTAGTACCGGGTGCTAGTTGCGGGTGCGAGTCGCGGTGCTAGTCCCGGGTGCTGGTCGCGGGTGCTAGTCCCTAGTCTGGTCGCGGGTTGCTGGTCCCGGGTGCTGGTTCGGGTGCTTGTCGCGGGTGCTAGTCCGGGTGCTAGTCGCGGGTGCTAGTACCGGGTGTCTAGTGTCGGTGCTAGTCCGGGTGCTGGTCGTGGGTGCTGGTCGTGGGTGCTGGTCCCGGGTTGGTTGCGGTGACTGGTCGAGGTGCATATGCGGATGAGGGTGCGGGTGCTAGTCACGGTGCTAGTCGCGGTTGCTAGTACCGGGTGCTAGTCGCGGGTGCTAGTCGCGGGTGCTAGTACCGGGTGCTAGTCACGGGTGCTGGTCGCGGGTGCTAGTCGAGGTGTTTTGACGCCTTTTTATTTTCAAAAGAGATAATATTTTGTTTTAAACTGTTAATTGTCATGGAAACAGTCACTCATCCATCTGAAATCCATGGATATAAGTTGTGTTGCTCTAAATGAGTAGAATTTACCCCTGAACTAGAGTAGATGGACCGGTGTAACGATCTGCTTTTGAGAACTAGGAAAAGTGAATGATGAGCCACGAGATAAGATGCTACTTTGACCACTTTAACAAATTAGTTTTAATGCTGCTACAGTCTAATAACTAATATACAACTCTGCTAAATATCTATGTTGTACGTGACATCTAAAGAAAGAAAACTGAGTAAACAAAGACTCTGAAACATGTTATTTACGGCGCCAAAGGTCATGAGTTCAACTGTGTGTGATCCCAACGTTGTGAGAAATGTGGGCGGGGCGTCAGTGGCCCTGGTGTTTATCTGTTTCATTGATTTTCTTCCTTTAGATGTCAGACACAATCTAAATATTCAGCAGAGATGTAAACATTAACATTAGTTCTTAGACTTTGACAGCTCCGTCACGTTTGAGTTGTGTGTTGCGCTCTTACAGGAGAAACTGTCCTTCCTCATCACTGACACTCGCTGTTAAACTTGTATTATATCTGAATTGATAGACTTTGTTTGCAAAAAAATAATAATAATAAGGTCGGGCTTGTCTCTGGAATATTAAAATGGCCGTGTCTGGTTGAGAGTATAAGATGTATTACTGTTTGGCCATATTAAGATACTTAAATCAAACACCATGACTGATAGGTGGGATCAAATGGATAGAGAAAAATGAAACGGATAAAAGTGAGCCTTCATCATTTTGATGTCAATTCCCCATCATGGCGCTAACATCTGCGCTGCTTGTTAATGGCGGTTTTAAAGATGGATATTTCAGCGTGAGATGCAGATTTGATCCCATTTGGCTCAATGTAACGAACAAGCGGCGTCCCATCCACCAACCATTCATCAGCAGCCACCATTCTCACAACATCATTATCTGCAGCAAAGAGGTGCTGAGAAACACCACACTTTTATACTCTTATACGTCGGATCACTTTTTATGGTCACTTTCATTTTTGGCTGTTGAGAATGGCAAACCATTATCCGGACATGCAAATATGTATTCAAATAAGCTGCAATATCATAAGCATTGACTTTGATCCTTTTTGTCTGCTGTTCAGTTCAAACTTCCTGTTCTAAATGGCTAAAGGGAAGTTCCCTCCCGATGTCCTGCTTTGGCTGAACTTGAGACGCCTCACCTCCATATTTCAGATGTCCTTGGTCTCCAGCCAGGCCTATGGATCCCGCCCTGCATCGACACGTCACGCTGCAGGATGTGTTTACAGCTCCAGTAAACTTCTGTAACAAATGCACAAAAGACCCCATGTCTGCTGGAGCGAGCTGTGACCGCGCTCGCGGAGTGGGAGTCAAAAAATAGCATTTTTCATGTCTTCACTTGCATTAAAGGATCAAAAGATGATTCATCCCTTGACTGCACAAAAAAGTTGAACTTGTATATTTTGTGTAGATTAGGTGTAAAACAACAGAGTGAATTGCTGTTAATCTGGCCAAAGGACAATACAAAAGTTCTGGCCTCTCAAAGTTGTGAGAATCACTTATAAACTTGGAATACGTGAGAAAGTGAGGATACCTTTGGACAGGAAAAATCGGCCTATAACTCTATTTTTTTTTCTCCTCCAAAGCTCTCCAAAGGTACGTCCTCCATCCACCAGGAGTCAAATCTCAGCCCTGTTATGGCTGGATTGTTTAAATTTCTCATGTGAATCCACAAGATTCTGTTATCATTCACAACGATAAGGTCTGCTCTTTTGTGCTTTTAGTTTCCGTAAAATCGTATTTATATGTTTATGTTTCAAAAATCCAGTTTATGAATGAGAATAAAGCTTAGCCGCTCTGACCTTTGTGAAAACGAGCATAAATCTGTGCAGCGACGCAGTGATTTTCAGCTTGTAATCTTTTGTTTTGGCTCCGACCCTTCCGCCGCTCCTGCTGTTCTCGCTGCGTGTTTGTGGTTTGTAAGTCCATTCTCCCCCAGCCTCGGGAAGCCACTCCAAACTAAAAAACACGCTCCGTCTCTTGGCAACCGCAAGTATTATTCTTTTCTATTAGCCGCTTCAAGATGAATAATTATAGCTTTTAATCTGAGGCATGGCCAGCATCCAACCCGACTCCCATAGCGATGTGTGTTGCGGTCCAATGTCTTTTCACAACTGGGGAACAAAACACAGAAGAATGCAGGTTGTACTCCATATAAAACCCTTTACGCACATCCCGGGACCTTGGGCACAAACCGTCCCGAGCGAGGAGCTAATTAAAAGAGTGACCCGGCACACAAAGGGATCGTAAACAATATTTACTCCCTCCGCACAGTCTATTGTCACAGCCGACCGCTGCATCCATCATTTTAGAACCCTCATGGGGCTCGGAATGGAGCACCGAACCCACGTGCACATGTGCAGCTGATTCATACTGCGTTGAAATGAATGTCATGAGCAGAACGTAGCCCAAAACTGTGCGCCGTGGAACGTGTCAATTCTTTCTGTGTCCATGGAGACGGGATAGCTTTGTCAGAAATGTTCCACAGTATACCAATAAACCTATCTCCATGGAGACAAACTCTGACGCCACCAGTGACAGGTCAGATCTGTGAAATGGCCACGCCAAAGTAAGAATGCAAATATTTGAGTTGATTAAATGCAAGACAAGATAAAGAAGTATAATGCCACACTGTGGAACATTCCAGGCAAAGAAATGACATTTCCATGGAGACCAGCAGGGGGCAGACCCGCAGTGCTCCTTTGCGCTCGCACGGCCTGATGGACCTGTGGTTGGGTCTTCTTCTGGTCCTGGACTAGTCTCGGGTTCATCCCAAGCGTTAGTCCCAGTTCGGTCCTGGTTTGGATGCGGTGTGGGTCTGGGTGTGGGTCTGGGTGTGGGTCTGGGTGTGGGAGTATCATCCTTCAATCTAACTGTAAAATGCCATTAAAAACAGTCACTATTTGTAGAAACTTCCAGTTCAGTTTAGTTTGGTCCATGTACAAAATCATTCATCTTCAAGAGAAATCTGCACCAGATTTAGCTCCTGCTACTTTCCATCTGCAGAAACACGCTGACATGAAGAAGGCCTGTTTACCTCCAAAGATACTCGGCGGCAGGAGCCCAGTCAGATCCAAACCAAACATTAGTAAATAGTCCACAATGTTCCACTTTGAAGTAGATCCATCACGCCGGCTGCCTACGGGGGAAACTGGGCCAGCCAGGAAGAATATTGGAATTAGTCTAGCGAATACGAGCGAGAAGCAGCAGGCTGACGTTTGATGAATACCTTGATCAAATATCTGTAATGGACCTGGAACAGGGAAGACGCTGGTTCTTTGATGCACCCATCTGAGATCACAGGCCCGTGTTGCTGTGGGAAGTCACTCCACTTTGGTTGTTTAATCTGCAGCAAAATAACAACTACACAGCCTCAGAACCGCAGTCAGAGGCAACCGAGACGTACCACCAAGATGTATTTAGAAGACATGCACTAGAGCCACGTTTCCACTGGTTCCATTTGTAATAGTGGGTTGGTCCGAAAGTGTTTCCACTGTTTTAAGTGCAATGTACGGGTCCTTTTAAGTGATCCAAAGCAGGCCCACTTTAGAGCGAGACGTTTGGCTAAAAGAGAACGCAGATTGAGGTGAAAACGCTGACTTGGTCTTGTGACAAACTGCTGTTTTTCTAGTGATGAAAATGTTGTATTCATGTCATTCAGAAATATACAAAGCCAATTAAATCAAGGAAAACCCGTCAGTCATTACCCTGAATTACCAAAAATATATGTCAACTAATGAAACAAAGGAAAGCTGCATTAGAAAATCAATCTTAACAAAACGAAATACTGATAATGCCATCTTTAGAAGCCTTGGGTATTTCATGAACCTGATTCTCAGGGGGGAACAGTCCTTGTCCAGTCCATAGAGCTCCCAAAGATCACAGTGAGTCCAACAGAAAATGCATTCTCTATAGAACAAACAAATGAAACATTAGAAAATGTAAACACTCTGAAGCGAAGGATGTATTTGGTTTAGACGCTTCCAAAGCAAGCACAAAGGTTCTCTGACAGGGCCTTTAACCCATCTGGTTCATTTGTCCATCTTTAATGGGACATTTCCTCAAGATGTTTTTAAAAAAAAAGGTCTCATCAGCCCAATTTTTAAATCTGGAGATGATGATCAGGCCTGCCGTTATAGACCCATTTCCAATCTTCCTATAATCTCAAAGGTATTGGAAAAGACTGTAGCCAAACAATGACTTGAGTCTATAGACCTCAATGTAATCTTTCACCCAAAACAGTTTGGCTTTAGCCCAAAATATTCAACAGAAATGGCAACTTGCTATTTGACAGATACAAGCAAAAAAAGTTTAGACAAAGGAAACGTGGTTGGGTTTTTGGACCTTCGCAAGGCTTTTGCCAACCACAACATACTAATACATACATTTAAATGTACATTTGGGGGCACAAAACAGGGATTCCACAAGGCTCTATATTGGGCCCCATGCTGTTCTGTCTTTATACTAATGAACGACCCAACATCTGCAAAGAGGCTGAGTGTCAGCTGTATGCTGAAGTCATCTATGTCTGAGATAAGACTCCAGAGCAGGCTGCAGTGTCTCACAGTGGGTAGAAGACAACTGTCTGTCTTGAAATCGTTCTAAAACAGTCTCGATGTGTTTCTTTCTCTTAACACCAACAATCATCAGAAAATGTTCTGATGATTTGTCATTCAAAATCCAATTGACAATGTGGAGGAAGTCTAATATTCCATCCTAGACATCCATTTAACATTTGAAGCACATTTTTTGTAAGGACTCTGTAAGGACTCATTTAAATTGCTTCCGGCTAATAAGATTCGTCTGTCCATTCGTGCTGCCAAATTGTCCTTCCATGCAATGATCCTTTCCCACTCATATCGTATCACTGTGTGGGGCCAGGCCAGGCAGTCGGCCATGAAAAGTGTACCCTCTGTACAAACGGGCTCTAAAAGACAGATGAGATGAAACTATTGCAAAATGAAAGAAAAGCACAATTTATTAAGTCTTGACAATTTTATTAAGAACTCTTTTAAATGTGCAAATAATCTTGCTCCAGAAACTGTAAATACCATGATTCAGAAGTTTAATCCCAGCGGTGTCACCACAACACCACAGGGGGCGCCACATACTGTGACTGTGACCAGCTAAATGCAAGAGCACGTTTGGTCAGAGCGTTCTCTGTAAAACCGGCCCAACTGAAAACCCTCAGATCTGAACCAGTTTCACACAGAGTGAAGCAGTGGCTGAAGTTCAATCAGGCCTGTGAACACTAAAGCCATTGTACATGTGTCATTTTGTACATATGTCCTCCTGTGCTGCATGTTGTGTGTCTATGTTATCGATTTGTGTCTGTTTTAATGTCAGGGACCAGGTGTGGACGTTAGCCTTTGGCTCGATCGGCTCTGTTCTGTCCCTTTCGCATAAACTACGACTACTAATAATAATAGTATTACTGCTCTTCTTTTCAAAATGCTTAACTGTCCATTGTTGCTACTAGAGTGACTCAGACAAATCTTTCATTTCATTTTTGACCCACAATTTCAAACTTTATAACCAAGTACCGGAATAGTAGTGGTAGTATAATATTCCGAGTACACGTTGAGAAAGTTTCCTGATCGTACTGAATGACAGCAGTGAGTAATAAAAGTCCTTTGAAAGCAGAATGACCCGCACTGTACTACTCTGGTGTTTACAGGTCTTATAAAACCGCTCTACCCAATCTCCATAAAACTACTACAAGGCAAACCATGTACCTCATTAAAAGTGTGAACGCCTGTAAAGTACTTGCATGTACTTTCCATCTCTGATAGTGTCCAGCTCTTCTATGAACCCAACGCTCACCTTTAAGACAGACCTTTGTCCGTAAAATAAAACAGCCAACGCAATCCAATCAATACCTTTACAAATGTCGAGAGCTGGGTAATATCTCCAGCAATTCATACTGAAATCATGTCTTAAAAGAAGTGCAAAAATTAGACTATGGAGTATTTTACCAAGTTAGTATTCGAGAACCTTCATTTGTCCCGCAGTGAGGACAGTTCAAGAACGTCCAGAGACAGAAACAAGCACTCAAAATGAAAGATGAATAAACGCCAATGGAACACACCGTAAAACACGTTCATGTGCAGTAACTGTCTATGTTCGTATTGTTATGTGTGTGATATTGTTGAGATACTGCTGAAACAGAAAAGTCAGCCCAGGTTTAGCTGGAGCTCTTGGGAAAAGTCATGTCTCAGGTGTTTCCAAAGTGCAGACAATATACTACCACTACTGCAAATATTCAAGTCCAGCGTGCCACACTTTAGTGCTTTATGAGTTGTTGTGACCGAGACAAACAGCAGTATTTGTATTTATATTACATTCGAGGACAAAGTCACCTCAAAAGGAAAACACTTCCTGTCTTTGCAAAGAGAAGCGAGATATCAATCCCATTCATACATTCTATATTTATACTGTATATGATATAGAAGTATATCATAATTACAGTTTGCTCTCTTAGTAAAGGACTATTGGTCTTTAAATGTATCAGTTGAATGTCAGACAAACAATCAATGATAAAATAACCCACGTAAATGCAGAAATATGACTTTAATCCCTTATTTGGAAGCAGCATTTTGAGTTTTGCTTCTATACATTTTTGAATCATATACTCAATGTTCAAATGTTGACTTCATAAGAGCATTCGACACGTTGTTCACTTCTAATTTCATTTTTGAGAACATCTCCAAGCAGAACGTGAAGCCTTATGAAATATTTGACAAGTTAGTCCAGAAAGTGTCTCAATGACCCCGTTTCTGAAGCCCCCAAGCAATATTAGGCTATAAGTCTAGACTCTAGACCTATAAAGAAAAGAATATACATCAAGTTTAATGTTTTTCCCTGGTTTTAATTTAGAAAAATGAAAAGTCTGTTCTCACGACTGCAGCTTCACATTTTGGGGTCAATAGAGATAAATGTTCTTCTCTCGTGGCAGACCACATCTAAGAGCAAATATCCCTTTGCCAGTTTTTTTATTAGATTTTTATATATATATATATATATATATATATATATATATATATATATATATATATATTTATATTTATTTATTTTTTGGGGGGGGTTTTTATTATATTTTTTTTTCATGTCTTAAAAAGTTTCAAACTAAAACCCAGAAAAGTCATAAAACAGGAAAAAAAAATAAATAATTACAATTAGACGATTAACAAAAGAAACTCATTGAAATCAAAGTCCCACTGGGTCCAAGGCTGTTAAAATGTGTCCATTTGTCTGATGTCTGTTTCCTATCTCAGTCCAGTCCTTGATGGTTGGTGATGTATGTGTTTCCTTTTCTTTGTGATGGCCTTTTTTTTCTGCTGCCAAAAGTACATTCCAAAGGTATCCATTTATTGTGTCCATGGCAGGAGTTTTGGGGCCCAAAAAGTTCAGAGGGATGGAAATGTAGAAAACAGTCTGTATGTTCCGGTGGTACATCCCATGTAGGGGCGTGTCCTCCCATGATGGTCCCTTCTCCAGCCCTCTCATCCTCTATTCCCCATTGTCTGAGACATTCACTTGGATAGTGGCTCTCACACTCATTTTTCCTGATGTTGCCATCACTTGTTGTTGCCACGTCAACCACAACGGCTTTCCTCTGCTGTTTCTCCACCACCACAATGTCTGGTTGGTTTACCATTACCATTCTGTCAGTCTGTATCTGGAAGTCCCACAGGTCTTGGCTTGGTCATTCTCTACCACCTTTGGAGGTGTTTCCCACTGTGACCTTGGGGTCTCCAGTCCATACTCTGCAGAGATGTTCCTGTATGCCAGCCACTTGGTGGCGCTCCATGTATACTTTCCCTGCCAGCATCTTACACCCTGCAGTTATGTGCTGGATTGTCTCAGGGGTCTCCTTGGGTCTTGTCTGGTGTGGTAGATCTTGGTGCCCAGGGCCTGTTCCTGTGCAGCAGTGGGAGTGTATATGAGTGTGTCCTTCAGGTCAGAGACCTCCTCCTCAGCTGCTGTGGCTCGAATGTCAGCTCAACATTCTTGGATTTCAAATCACACATTTTCCATCTTTGTAATCTTGGCAGTAATCTCCCACAAAGCCATCATAAATCATCAGGTCTATCCTGCTCCGGGTCTTCTCCACCACTGCGTCCGCCGGGCTCGGGAGCTGGCTTGAGCAGTGGCGGAGCTTGAGCCGGAGCCTGGGCGCGCGGTGGCTGGTGACGATGTGGAGCTAGCAAGATTAGCATTGCCAGCCTGGTTCTCGTGGCGTTTTCTTCTTGTATTTCTCAACATTTTCCTGAAAACAGTG
>BJKM01000463.1:601339-808527 GCA_015082035.1 Chaenogobius annularis
CTCCTGTGTTTGGCCCTGCATGAGGATACACGACCGCTCAAACGGATCGATTCTTTCCCCCTTTTTGGTTCATAATCTTTGATCGCTTCATTGGGTTCAATATGCGTTAAATGATGCCACTTGTAAGACTTCTGATTCAGTGGGTTAATTGTACTGATTTTGCCATTAACAATTTTTAATGTCCCCAAACTCAAACTCAACATACAAACACATGAATTACATGAACAGGAAACGGATGAAAACCAAAGGTTATGCTGAACGTGCACCGAACCCAAAACCTGAAGTCCATTCTAATGAAGGGCCTCTGAAAGCTCTCTGGCTGCTCCTGGCTCCAATCTCATGAATGAACTGGACACACTCCCCAGTCCACCACCCCCCGCTGCCCTCTGCATGTATTTTTCCATTTTCTCACAAATCCAATCTCGCACATTTGGCCCTCTGCATGAGTGTTTATGTCCTCAAGCAGACAGCCAACAAAAACAAACAATCACTTCATTATCATCATTCTCTTCAATTAACACAAGTATCATCACCATGTGACCACAACCCGAACTCACATGCCCCACGCTGGTGGCTCCATCCTCTGCACTGTTCAGTTCTTTGTGTTTTGCATCTTCCAGAGGAGCACCTCTGCTTCTCCTGGTGTTCTGAGCATGTGTGTTTTACCTTCAAAAGTCACCAGAAAGTCGTGGGGAAAGAGAATCCATGTCTCAGTTTTCTCCTCCTGAGCTCCTCACAGATGTGGTGGAACTTTTGCCGTTGTTGGCGAACCTCGTATGGAATATCTGAGCGAAGAAGACATGCTTCCCTTTGTAGGGAGGTCTCCTTTAACCCTTACAGCCTTCAGGACGCGTTTGTCTTGGTCCTGGAGCTTTACCAGGCTTGTGTTTTCCTTGTCCACTCATTTCTTGTTCGTCTTTTCTGGGATTATGTGGTCAAAAACTACATTTTTAATGCTAGTTTCTGCAGCTGTGGGGCGAGCGCGTGCACCAGTGTCCAAAACCAGAAGTCCATCATTTCCACCAAAGTTTTCAGGATCAGAGGATCCAGTTATGGTTAGTTTACAGAACAAGCTCTTCAAACGAGCAAAACCTTTTAATATTCTAATGTTGTTGGACATTTTATTTTTACTTGAATAACATATATTATGATCAATTTTAAAGACTCCCGTTGGCACTGGACATTTTGGAACGAGTAGGCCTATTCGCCATGGGGATTGTAGCATTTATGAAATATGAATAGCCCCTTCACTTGAATGAGTTTCAGTAATGACTAGAACAAGCGAAGAATGCTGCTGCACTGTACAATCCTCAGACTTTTGTAATAAGGCTCCCTGTTGGGATTTAAGAATGAGGAAAATGAACTACCAAAGATCCTCGCTGCACCTTGAGAGGCCCCACTCTGTGTAGCTTATTAATGTGGAGAATGAAATGAGGTTAACAGCCGTCAGCTGCAGGAACGTCAGCGCTGGTCTGTGAGGGCTGATGGAGAAAGCTCTCCAGATTCTGACAAGGACAAATGGAGATGGGATTTGTATCATTTTTAAAACAAGAGGCAGTTGAGGCGAGACTGACAGCAGAGATTAAAGTTTCATTTGGTTGAATCACGTAAGATTGATAGAAAAATGTATTGTAACAGAAGGAGGAGTTTCGTTATTTTAAATGAACGGAATAGGGCCAATTCTGAAAACCGTACAGTACAGTTACATTTGGTGGCAAAATAATGTATTTCTTTAAAGTATTTTTGGCGTCGGTTGCAACATGGGTGTATTATGCCTATTAGTAATTGTAATCATAGTGTAGTAGTATGTAGTAGTGCTATTTTTGCCCAGATAACTCAATGTGAGATTCACTGTTTTGAAATAAATATTAGAAATCCTCAAATCTTATCATCATTTGTTTGGGATTGGCTCCATAAACCTGTAGTATTAATCTTAAATGTCTTCAAGTCCTTTCTACTGTCAACAAGCACGTCTTTGGGGTTGACGCACCACTCTCTGAAGCTGTTGGGACAAAAAAGAATTCACTTTTGTTTATTTGCGCTGCCAGAAAAGGCGTTGAACTCTGTGCCAGGTTTTGTTTCATGTGGATCGGCCCAGTGATTACAGAGACATGAACCGTAAACCATCCGACACTAACTCAGAGAATTCTACTGAGGATTCTGACCTCCAGCGCAGATTCAAACTTTAGGGAATCTACAATGCTGTGATCGCACAGGAATGCAACCCATTGCAGCAGCTGTAGTAGGTAGTAGTAGTATATAGTAGTAGTAGTATAGTAGTAGTAGTAGTAGTAGTAATAGTAGTAGTAGTATAGTAGTAGTATAGTAGTAATGTAGTAGTAGGTAGATAATAGTAGTAGTAGTCAGTAGTAATAGTTGTAGTAGTAGTAATAGGTTAGTAGTTGTTGTGTATGTGTATAGTAGTAGTGAATAGTTTTCAGTAATAGTAGTAATAGGTAGTAAGTAGTTAGTTAGTAGTAGTATAGTAGTATAGTTAGGAGTAGTAGTATAAGTAGTTAGTAGTAATAGTGTAGTAGTAGTAGTAGTAGTGTATAGTAGTAGTGTAGTAATAGTAATAGTAGTAGTAGATGTAGTAGGTATGTTGTGTAGTAGTAGTAGTATAAGAGTAGTATCTATAGTATAGTAGTAATAGTAGGAGAGTAGTAAGTAGTAGTAGTAATAGTAGTATAAGGTGTAATAGTAGTAGTAGTAGTAATAGTAGTAGGTAGTAATAGTGTAGTGTAGTAATAGTATGTAGTAGTTGTAGTATAGTATATTAGTGTAGTAGTAGTAGTATAGTATATAGTGTATAGTAATAGTAGGAAGTAGTAGTAGTAGTAGATATAGTAGATAGTAGTAGTAGTGAATAGTAGTAGTAGTAGAGTAGTAGAATAGTAGTAAGTAGTTAATAAGTAGTAGTAGTAATAGTAGTATGGTAGTATAGTATGTTTGTATTAGTAGTATAGTGATAGTAGTAATAGTAGTAGTTAGTTAAGTAATAGTAGTAAGTAGTAGTAGTAGTAGAAATAGTAGTAAGTAGTAATAGTAGTAGTAGTAGTATAGTAGTAGTAGTATAGTAGTAGTAGTGTAATGAGTAGTAGTGTAGTAATAGTAGTAAGTTAGTAGTATGTAGTAGTAATAGTGTAATAGTAGGTAAGTGTAGTAGAGTAGTAGTAGTTAATAGTAGTTAGTAGTAGTTAGTAGGTAATGTAGATTGTAGTAATAGTAGTAGTTATGGTATCAGTAGTAGTCAGTAGGTAGTTGTAGTAGTAGTAGTAATGTTAGTAGTTAGTAGTATGTAATGTAGGTAGTTAGTAATAGTAGTAAGTAGTTAATAGTGTTGTAGTAATAGTAGTAATGTAATAGGTAGTAGTAAGTAGTTGTAGTAATAGTAGTAGTAGTAGTAGTAGTAATAGTAGTAGTAGTTGTAGTAATAGTAGTAATAATAGTAGTAGTGTAGTAATGTAGTGTAGTAGTAGTAGTAGTAGTAGAATAGTGTAGTAGATAAAGTTCAGTAAAGGAAGTTGTGTTGAATTGTAAGTACTTCTTATCTCTGTGTAGATGAATGTTCCGTGGTGTCATGGTTTACGTGTTTCTACGGTGCCATGTTTACCTCGTTCCTAAACCAATCACAGAGTAGCACACAACATTACATGCTTTATTTTCCCCGCTAAGGCTGCTGACGTGTTTGTTTTCTGTTTCTAATCATGTGGCATTAATTGGATTGTGGGAATCTGTAGGCGTGTCATCAGAGATACACAAATGATTGCTTTAATCATTCACTTTACATCCTTGTTTTGGAGTTTTTCGTGAGCAAATCGTGCCCTATAATTATCACACACACACACACGCACACACACATCACTCAGAGCTGTAATCTGATTGGATGCAGTGGATTAAATGGCTGTTTGTGTTTTTATGGCGGCGATGCAAACTGAAAATAGATGACTGACTTTTCTTTGTTGCCTGGGTAACGGATACAAAATCATGACTTGCACTGATTTAAAGCTGCACTTCATGTGGTTGAGGGTTCAGAATCTGAATCTCAAAACATTTATTAAAGGCACAGTATCTCATTTTCACATGGAAACAAGTGCAAAACAGCTTTTGGTTCATTTTAAAGTGTGTGAGAGTAAAGCACTCTAATGGGATGCAGAGAAAGCGCTGTGGTCTCATTTTCTCTCGAATAGAGGCTTTTACAATATATTTGTTCTGGGGCAAAACAGATTTGACTTTATTACATTTAATGGCCACAAAAAACCTTCAGTGGAATTAGCTTGTCGCCACCTGCTTGTCTTTTCACTTGCCTCGATTGTTCCGGAGTATGGCATGCAATTTCTCCTAAATCTATTTTGAATTTGAAATGACATGCTTTATTATTGGCTGGTGGAGTCTCCATGGGGACAGATACATTTAATGTCATTCTTTGGAAAATTCCACTCCCCAAAAAGTCACATAGTGCACCTTTAATAAAGTATACACTGTAAGAACAAAGTGCTTTCACGATCATTTGGCTTTTTAACATTTTGAATTTTAGAACATATTAAAGAACTTGAAACACACAACCTGACCAGCCAGCATTAACACGACACACAAATAATCTGTCTAAAGTCTAGTAAATCTGTCCGAAAGGGATTTTCTTATCCATCCTGTTTCTCCAAGTCAAAGAATTCCTTCAACATATTAAAGCTTTTCATGAGATTTTCTTTTACAATCTGGTAGAAAACTCAAATCTCAAATCTGTGCTGTGAGGTGCAAAATTTAAGATTTTATTTTTGTTTGATTTGTATCTTTTGATCAGCTCATCAATAAGAGAGGATTTCAGTTTTTTGTTCATTCAGTTTGTGTCCAGACATTGGACCAATATCATGAAGGAAATGCATCACATCGGGTTTGGAAATGTCTGGTTTGGTTAAATATAATAGAACATCATCTGCAGCCGGCGATTTTATGCTCTGGTCCATCAATTGAGACGCCATACATTGTTTACAATTGTCTAATAAATTGGGCCAATGGTTCCAAGAACAAAGTGAACAACAGAGGGGACAAAGCACAACCCTGTGTCATCCCTCTTTCCAAAGTCAGTGAGTCTGTCAAGTGACCGTTAATTTTGATTCGTGATGTTGGGCTGTCATAAAGTGCCCCAATATTTTTGTATTATTACAGTAAATCATCTATTTTAAATAAAGATCATCTTATGTTGTCTTGTGTTTGTCGTTTGGTAATAAATCCTCTCTGATCATTGTGGATTAAGATTGGGAGTATTTGTTCCATTCTTTTGGACATAATTGAGATGTATAAACGATAGTCCACATTCAGAATAGAAATGGGTCTATATGAGGCACATTCCAGTCGGTCCTTCCCCTCTTCAGGTATTAAGAATACGATGGCCTCTTTCCAACTCGGAGGATCTGAGTTTTCTGAAATGCCCAGTCAAAAGTTGATCAAAGCAAAAGAGTAAGTGTGTCTTTTAGAGCTTTATACCACTCTGAGGTGAACCCATCACTCCCCGGAGATGTATTGTTGTTTAGTGTTTTGGTTGCACTTTGAATTTCAGTACTTGTTATTTCAGCACCTAATTTTTTGTTTTGCTTTTCGGTCATGGCGGGTAAATTGAGTGTCCAAAAAAATAATACTTTCTTCTTCATTGTTTCCTGTAGTCTCTGTTTGTCCCTGGCTGTGGCTCCAGCAGAGGGCGCTGTAGTCTCTGTTTGTCCCTGGCTGTGGCTCCAATAGAGGGCGCTGTAGTCTCTGTTTGTCCCTGGCTGTGGCTCCAGCAGAGGGTGCTGTAGTCTCTGTTTGTCCCTGGCTGTGGCTCCAGCAGAGGGCGCTGTAGCCTCTGTTTGTCTCTGGCTGTGGCTCCAGCAGAGGGCGCTGTAGTCTCTGTTTGTCCCTGGCTGTGGCTCCAGCAGAGGGCGCTGTAGCCTCTGTTTGTCCCTGGCTGTGGCTCCAGCAGAGGGCGCTCTGATGGCCGTGTAGAACTGCACCATCATCTGCACTGGAGCTTGGCTTTCCTCAGCTGCTGCAGGAAGTACATCCTCTGCTGGGCCGGAGCAGGAGAGCAGTGTTTGGAGATCACAGTAATCACATCAGAAGACCAGGCGTTGTAATGTGAAAACAAACTCCTCCACTTGGTGTTTTCGTCTCATCAGCAGTGCATTTGTTCATTTGTTTTGTTGGAAAGTGAGCGAATGATAGAGGAAAATCCCAGGTAAAGGCGTCCGTGCGCCGCGTCTACGGAGGCAGACCAGCGCGCCGGCAAGTTTTCCCCATCTGCGGCGTCTCACACTTTTGACCAAACAGATGACTAATTCTGCAGCAGATGCTAAAAAAACTGGGACTAGATCCATAGGAGTTGTAGTTCTGATGGTTAAGAGCTCTTCACGGGTGTAAGAGCACGCGGACACACAATTTACGAATCATCAGATTCAAATATCAGATTTGAAAAATTGTTCATTTTTCTGCCGACGGCCATCACCCTGCCCCTCAAAACTGCTCCCCAAAACATGGGTGGAGAAACTTCACATTGTCGTTTTCCTCTTCATACGTCTCAATGTCCTTTGTCATCATTTTGTGGCTCATTGAGTTGACGAGCATTAAATCTCCAAAGTGTGTTTTTTTGTGTCTGTTCCAGATCTACAGTGATGTCAACAGGAGCAGTGTTGGATAGCATCACCTTTAAGAGTAACTCCTTACGTTGCCTCGATAATGCCGTGGAAAACTAACGCGTTTACTTTGTTCTAAAATAATATTGGTTATACAATAATTAACATTACTACATTATTGTATAACCTGTCTATCCCGTCGCGTTGCTGAACACAGTAACATAATAAGTTGTGGCATGTCAGTATAAGGGGCCTTAGACGCTGGGTCGGGGGCCGGCTCGGGTGTCAGGGGGCAATGTGCACGGTCTATCTTTTGGTGGAAGTTTGAGATATTCGTTATCCTCTGTCCTCTTTAACACCGACAATCCACAAATTCCATCAATGTTCTCGGTTCTCCAGGTCGTCCAGTTTTCTGTCAAAACACGCACCTGGTCTGTCAATTCTGCAGTTTTGCTTTGTGAAGTAGAGACGGTGTCCCTCAGGTCAGAGACCTCCTCCTCAGCCGCTGTGGCTCGGGGGTCCAGCTCGCCATTCTTAGATTTCATATCACGCATTTCCACTGTTTTTATAATCTTGTCTGTAATCTCCTGTAAAGCCGCCATGATCACCGGGTCTATCACCGGGTCCATCGCCGTGTCCGACCCAGAGCTGGACTTAGAACCGGGGTGTGGCTGAAGCAGCGCCAGAGCTGTTGCCTGTGCAGGGGCGTGCGGGGGTCTCCGCCGGCACGGAACCAGCATGCTTGATTGTAGCATTGCTAGCCTGATTCCTGTGTTTTTTCTTCTTTTCTATATTCACCAAATAAGTGTCCAGGCTCTTCAATATCGGGTCTCCCAAGGTGAACTCATCATGAAGACGGATTGTTTCCACGGATATGTCCAGATAGGAATTAATTTCATCTTCTTTATCTCCTGAGATAGATAGCTTATTCTTCACTTCAAAGGGTTCAGTCAGATATTTTATTTTCTAAAGCATTCACTCCAGTTCATGGTAAAATATATCAAATCTGGTGTTAAAACAGCATCTTTTTTATTATTGCCTCATTCAGTTTTTTCTCTACATTTGTGTAGATTTACATGGAATCCTTCGTTGCAACACGTGTGCCAGGAGCTGCCTCGTCGTTTATTACACTGGATCAAATCAGGGGATGATAAAACATGTCAAATAAAGATCAGCAGTGGGGAGCGCTTCATGGATCTTCAGGCGTAAAACAGAAACATTCAGGTGCTCATTTGAAGTGACCGTGATTCTTTATGCTTTCAAAAGCTGGTAGATTGCCAATGAGATGGACAAAACATGCCACAATCTCCTCTCTGGACTATAACAATTAAAAAACATGATTTTTGATGGCTAAAGTTGCATTTCTGAGCGTTCTTCAGGACGCGCACAGTGGCACAGGTGTCAGTCTCATTACAACACTGGGACTAAGATGAGAAAAGATAAGAGAACCTTTATTAGGGGAAATTCTATGGTTGCACTGCACAGTTCAAGAACATCAGGAGAGAACAGAATTCAATTCAATTTATTTTTGTAACGCCCAAAATCACAACAGTAGTTGCCTCGAGGGGCTACAGTGGAAAAACAAAATAAACAGTGTTCATAAGGACTTGGTAATGTCCCAGCGTCCTGTGTCCTTAGACCCTCCTTCTCGGCCAGGAAAAACTCCCAAACCTCTTTGGGACAAAGTAGAAACCTGTAGGAGTTCCACAGTGAAGGAGAGATCCGACTCCCTCGGACGGACAGGCGGACGCGCCTCAATTTGCAGATACACGGTGGAGCTAACAACAGAAACAGAAAGAAACGTGTAAAAATATAGACTTAAATCTGACACAATGAGCAGGTATGAACAGCATAAATACCATGTAAATAGCCGTTAAAGTTACTTAAGTGTGCTATTACAGAAAAAGTACTGTTTTAGAAAAAACGAAACGTTTCGACTCTCATCCAACGTTTCGTTTTTTCTAAAACAGAGTCCAGATGAAACAACTGAATCTTTTTCTACAATGGAACCCTCCTGGACGAATGAGGGATTACACCGACTTAAATGTGCTATAATATTACATACAAGAAGTGGTGATGGCGCTGAATATGGACAGAATGAAGGACATAAAGACTATATTTGATTTCATTCACAAACTCCCGAAAAGTCCTCTTGTACTTTGGATTTGAACTGTCAAATGTCTAATTCATTATTACTACTTTTGCAAGTCATTTTTGCAGTCCCTTACCTGTTATTATAGCCCCGTCACCTTCACCGATGTGGGACAGACATGTTCCTCTGAAGGGCCTCTCCTGGTCACTGGAGGGGCCCCGAATGGATCCTGAGCAGTGCTGGTCTCTGTGCGTCTGTGAGAGCTGTAATTAACTGAAGGACTGCTGTGTCTGATGGGGACTCCATTTTGTGTTTGCACAGATAAGCAGTGCTGTTTGAAGATGTGATATCTCCACTGGGAACAGGCACTGCTCAAATAACAAGTACATCTGAAGCGCTCTAACGGAGGTCGGTGGGTGGGTTTTTCTTAAGCCCGCCCATACATTTAGGAAAGGGCACCGTTCAAAACCTTCACTTCTACTTAATATTAGTTCTTACAGTCGTTCTTCCAATAGGGAAATGTGCCCATTTTAGGCCCAGGTAGGCCCAGGTTGCATTGGAGAGGAACCCAACCAGGCACAGGCAGAACATGCTAAATTCATGCAAACTCAACATAAGGCCAGACAGGTTCAGGGGATCAAACCCTGAAGCTTCTTGTCGGAAGGTCAGTGTCAAAAGATTGATTCAGCAATATATTTTATACCTTTATTTAACCAGGAAAGTCCAAGGGGGGAGGAGCCTTTTGCACATGTTTTTAGTGGGCGGGGAAACCGGAGCACCCGAAGGAAACCTACGCAGACACAGAGAGAACTTGCAAACTCAACACAGAATGGCCCCGCACCACCTGGGAATTGATCCAAGAACCTTCTTGTTGTGAAGCGAGAGCGCTGACCACTGTTTAGTCCTGACTCTGGCACCAGCAGGAGGCCGGTCCGTGTTTACCGGCAGGAGGCCGGTCCGTGTTAGTCCTGACTCTGGCACCAGCAGGAGGCCGGTCCGTGTTTAGTCCTGACTCTGGCACCAGCAGGAGGCCGGTCCGTGTTTAGTCCTGACTCTGGCACCAGCAGGAGGCCGGTCCGTGTTTAGTCCTGACTCTGGCACCAGCAGGAGGCCGGTCCATGTTTAGTCCTGACTCTGGCACCAGCAGGAGGCCGGTAAGTGTTTAGTCCTGACTCTGGCACCAGCAGGAGGCCGGTCCGTGTTTAGTCCTGACTCTGGCACCAGCAGGAGGCCGGTCCGTGTTTAGTCCTGACTCTGGCACCAGCAGGAGGCCGGTCCGTGTTTAGTCCTGACTCTGGCACCAGCAGGAGGCCGGTCCGTGTTTAGTCCTGACTCTGGCACCAGCAGGAGGCCGGTCCGTGTTTAGTCCTGACTCTGGCACCAGCAGGAGGCCGGTCCGTGTTTAGTCCTGACTCTGGCACAGGAGGCAGTGTTTTAGTCCTGACTCTGGCACCAGCAGGAGGCCGGTGTGCGAGTGCCCTTCAGTGCCTTCCTTTCATATTTGTAACTTGATAAATGCTCCAGTCTCGCTATAATAAAAAACATGAAGACCAAGGTTTCCAGACACTTCCCTGGAGGTCGACGATTAGTTCGCTGTCCTCTCTTTTCCACCCTGCAGTTGCTTCTCTCACCAGTAGAAATCTGTTGCCCACCGGTCCCTGAATGCATCACATAGAACATGTGAAGCATTCAGGGCCCGTCAGCCGGTCCAAACAAAGGCCAAATCAGCTGGCGAACGGCATTTGCATAGAAATTGCATCCAGATCACAAGATAGGTGCTCAAAAGCCACTCTGCTGTCTTTCCATGGCAAATAAACCGCTGTGCTTTGAGCTCCAATCAAACAGGGAACAATGAGCGCTCCTCAGAGGAAGTTGGAGAGCCAGACATGATGAGAAAAAACATCTAACGCTATGCTACTTGTTTAGAACAGGGTGAGCAGACTTTAAAAGACACTGATTTTCCATGCAGTGCTAGTGTAGTTTTGAGATAAGCCTTTTGTCGTCCAGAATACATTCAAACACATTCCATATTCATGTTTGGATACGCAGAGACACGGCTGGACATTTTCCACATTGAGCTTCTTCCATTTCCTTCATTGTGTAACTTGTGGAGCGTCTGCCACCTGCTCGTCTCCATGGAGACAATCTTGTTTTGCCTGGAATTTTCCCCAGTTTGGAATTCATCCATGGAATGTATCTATCACCATGGAAACATTAAGTGCACGTTATTGTCCTCTGAATTTGACCCATCCTTCAGCGGCACTGGGGCGACCTGCCAGCAGAGGGCGCCGGAAATCACAACAGCACACAGAAAGACCCGGGAGTCAAACCTGTGACTTTCTTGCTGCGAGGCGAGAGAGTGTTAGTGGCCCAAAGGCTTTATTAGACTATATATATATATATATATATATATATATATATATATTTCTATATGAACATTTGGTTCAAGCTCACACACTGAACCACTTCACTTCTTTAAACTATATCTGTAAATGAATAAAAGACATGAGTTTTGCACACGAGCAGCAGAAAAGAGCGGCTAACCGGTGTAAAAGCTGAATGAATGGAAATGAGCTCAGATTGTGTCCTCACGCCGGGGGCAGAAGGGGCTCCTTTGCAGAGCAGAATGTGGATATTATTAACCATCGAAATTATGGCAATTATGGAGGAAATGAACTCAGCTGTGGAATTTTCTTTTCAATTTTGATTTCATTGTTAAACCCAACTTGATGTGAGCACAATATGAAGAAAAAGTCACTCGCAACCATCGTCTGTTTAAGCGTGAAAACCTTTTTTTTCTCTGGACGGCTTCATTTTGGATACCAGGGAACATACCAGGGAACATACCAGAAAACATACCAGGGAACATACCAGGGAACATACCAGAAAACATACCAGGGAACATACCAGAAAACATACCAGTAAACATACCAGTAAACATACCAGTAAACATACCAGGGGAACATACCAGGGAGCATACCAGGGAACATACAGGGAACATACAGGGAACATACAGAGAACATATCAGAGAACATTCCAGAAACATTCCAGAAAACATACCAGGGAATATACCAGGGAACATACCAGGGAACATACCAGAGAACATACCAGGGAACATACCAGGGGAACATACCAGGGAACATACCAGGGAACATACCAGGAACATATCAGAGAACATTCCAGAAAACATTCCAGAAAACATACCAGGGAATATACCAGGGAACATACCAGGGAACATACCAGAGAACATACCAGGGAACATACCAGGGAACATACCAGGGAACATACCAGGGAACATATCAGAGAACATACCAGAAAACATACCAGGGAACATACCAGGGAACATACCAGGGAACATACCAGGAACATACCAGAACATACCAGGGAACATACCAGAAACATTACCAGAGAACATACCAGAAAACATACCAGTGAACATACCAGGACCGGAACAATACAGAGAACATAACCAGGGAACATACCAGGAACATACCAGGGAACATAGCCAGGGAACATATCAGAGAACATACCAGAAAACATACCAGAAACATACAGGAAACATACCAGGGAACATACCAGGGAACAAACCAGGGAACATACCAGGGAACATACCAGAAAACATACCAGGAACATACCAGGGAACATACCAGGAACATACCAGGGAACATACCAGGGAACATACCAGGGAACATACCAGGGAACATACCAGGGAACATACCAGGGAACATACCAGGAAATACCAGGGAACATACCAGAGAACATACCAGAAACATACCAGGGAACATACCAGGAACATACCAGAACATACCAGGGAACATACCAGGGAACATACCAGGGAACATACAGACATGAGTGAATCCAACAACACATGAATGGTTTGTTTGGCAGCCCGTCGTCATCAAACCCTCAGAATATATCTCCCCTCATTTTTATTAACTGCGACAGTGACTGAGTGAATCAACAAACATGAATGGTTTGTTTGGCAGCCCGTCGTCATCAAACCTCAGAATATATCTCCCCTCATTTTTATTAAAAAAAACAATCAGAATAAAGTGTCCGCTCAATGAATTCCAAGCTAATTATTTCCAATATAGTGAACACAAACACATCGAACACAAACGGAGCCGGTCTAATTTAGCCTTTTTTAAAACAGTTCACGTTCTCCCTGCACATGTGAGTTTCCTCCATTCTACAGCCCTTGGACTTTTACCCATAAGCCACCCTGCCTGTCTTCTTTAGCTGTGAGCATGAAAAAGTCTGAGGTGCCATTTTTCTCTGAAGCGCTGTTGGGCTCCTATTACAAGGCTGATAAAACACTGGACTGGGCGCATCATTCTTTATAACCATCTCCAAAAACTGCATTGAACCCTCACCGCCAGGCGCTTTTGGAGGGAAAGCAGCGAAATGTCAAAGGTGCCCCAAAGCTGAAGCGTGTAAAAAAGCGAGTGTTGTTTTTGAGAGCGATGCCAAAGAGCAGCTTTCATTCTTTTCCGAGATGATGGGGAGGTTTTTCTGAATGCCGAGTGTGCATCATTTCATCTGGGCTCTGATTGTCTGAGCTGAAGTACAAAGATGCAGTCGTTTTTTTTTGGAAAGGCACTGGTCCTAGTTTTCTTCACTAAACTTCTAGTTGTCATACCTAGACTCAGGCTAAATGGTTTCTCTATTGTTCCTGTTGTTCCTGTTGTTCCTGTTGTTCCTGTTGTAAACATAAGCATTTGTTCTTTTCTTGAGACGAAGCCTCGGGACCTGGAGTAGTTTAGGTGTAACCGAGTGACTGTGTCAGTAACTGCGTAATTGTAAATGTGTAACTATAACAGTGTAACTGTGTAAGTAACTGTGCAAGTAACTGTAACTGTGTAACTGTGTAAGTAACTGTGTAATTGTGTAAGTAACTGAGTAACTGTGTAACTGCATAACTGCGTGAGTAACTGCATAACTGCAACTGTGTAAGTAACTGATTAACTGTGTAACTGCATAACTGTGTGCAATTGTGTAAGTAACTGCGTGACTGCAACTGTGTAAGTAATTGTGTAACTGCAACTGGGTGTGTAACTGTGTAAGTAACTGCGTAACTGCAACTGTGTGTAAGTAACTGCGTAACTGCAACTGTGTAAGTAACTGCGTAACTGCAACTGTGTAAGTAACTGTAACTGCATAACTGTGTGTGTAACTGTGTAAGTAACTGCGTAACTGCAACTGTGTAAGTAACTGTGTAACTGCATAACTGTGTGTGTAACTGTGTAAGTAATTGTGTAACTGCAACTGGGTGTGTAACTGTGTAAGTAACTGCGTAACTGCAACTGTGTAAGTAACTGCGTAACTGCAACTGTGTAAGTAACTGCGTAACTGCAACTGTGTAAGTAACTGTGTAACTGCATAACTGTGTGTGTGTGTAACTGTGTAAGTAACTGCGTAACTGCAACTGTGTAAGTAACTGTGTAACTGCATAACTGTGTGTGTAACTGTGTAAGTAACTGCGTAACTGCAACTGTGTAAGTAACTGTGTAACTGCATAACTGTGTGTGTAACTGTGTAAGTAACTGCGTAACTGCAACTGTGTAAGTAACTGTAACTGCATAACTGTGTGTGTAACTGTGTAAGTAACTGCGTAACTGCAACTGTGTAAGTAACTGTGCACAGAAAACATTGACAGCTCAGAAAGTACTTGTAGTGATCGATCAATGCGTTTTTATTTCTTGAAGAACATTTTCCCAGATAAAAGGATAGAAAAGGACTCTCTGACAAACTGTATGACGAATACTGACAAATGTATAATGAGAAAAACAACCTCATCTAGTGCTAATCTCCAGCAGTGACTGTTAGCACAAACGTGTAGGAGCACAGCATGAGGCTTCACAGGAAAGGGTTCAAAGCTTCATTTGTTTCATTGAGTCCGTTACATGAAATATCAGCTCAACACGTCTTGTCTCCAACAGTTTACGGTGAATGTCTTCAATACTCGGCATACCCAGCCTTCACTGTCTGTTTGGTTTTAGAACGCGATCTTAAATACCCTCGATGCGTTGCCAGATCCTGCAGAGATGTGATAATATCCAGCCCACATCCGTCACAAAAGCTCGTGAAATCCCCTCACTCCTTCATAAATGACAACTTTGTGTGTGTTTTCATTCACGTCTGATGCTGACTCAAACACGGCACACTCACGTGTTTGTGACGGTAATTCAAAGTGACTTCTTTCATTTGTATTCATGAATGCAGCGTGCGCGCACTTGTCAAGCCGCTCCTCTTCACATCATAAACTAAGTGTTTATTTACACACCAGACATGCGCCACGACACATTACATGTATATGTGTGTGTATATATATATATATATATATATATATATATATGTATATGTATATGTATGTACGTATGTATGTTTCAGGGGCGGTGGTCTGATTCCAGCTCATACAAAGTCACATGACTGTGACGTGAGTTTGTGATTGGTGGTTGTGATTGGTGGTGTCTGAGGGCAGCTGTGGCTTTGAATCGGAGGCGGGGAGGATTAACGCTCGAACAGCGTCAGAGACTCAAACGTGTCTTTTACAGTTTGAAACAGAATGTTTCTTGAATAAGGCTGTGAAGCTCTTTTATATTCTTTTTGGCGTATGTCTGTGCTTTTCCTTCCTCTGACGATATTTCAATGTGTTTCCTTCCTGCTGGACTTGGCCGTCTGAGTGTGGCTGAAGTGGCCACCCGAGTGGGCCCCGGCTGTGGCCCCGGCTGTGGCCCCGGCTGTGGCTCTGCGCGCTCGCTCCTGATCCACACGTGACTGAGTTCACCGTAATGGCCCCCAACACAAAAGAACGGCGGGACCACGGCGGGCTTCTGATGGGCCATGCTCAGTTTGATGAATGTGTGTAAGATCAGAGCGACTTGTGCAATCAGAATCGCCTCGGAGGCTCGTTTGGAACGACAGGAATCAGAAGAACACAACTGCATTAGCAGAAGAAATCCTTCAAATGTAGAAGTGGTCGACTTGTTATGGTTGTACTGATTGTAGTAGCAGTACATTTGGCCTAAAAAGGATATTTGATCTCAATTACTCGGGCAGTTTGAGTGTAAACAGGCTCTAATTTCAAGCTGTGTGTGTTTTTTGTACTTTTGTGTTTGTTTGTACATTTATGATGACTAAGTAAGAATCTGGCGTGCTTTTGCATGATGTGCAACACAAAACCCTGAGTACGCTGCTGATAGTCCTTTACAAAGACACAAATCGTGCACCACTTTGTGCATTCAGCATCTGCACACGGCTCCGGTCTGCGCCCAGGAATGCTCTTGTAGAAATGAAAAGTTGTCCTTGCTGTGGAAATGAAAGCAAAGAAAGACCCTGACCACGGGGCAGCCAAATACCACTTCAAACTGTTTTCTGAGACTTTTCAGATTTCCAGCCAAATAATGGAGAGTTTAAAGTACTCTGACACTATACAGAGAGCGATACATGTATTCACACGTTCATCGGGTTGTATCACTGTGCTTTGGCTTTAGGACGTGTTTCGAATGGCGCTCTCTGGACACTTTTGCACTGGTGCCTAAAAACAGGGCAGATTTGGTCTCTCTTTAGGCATTCGAGCTTCAGCTCTTTCAGGAATCTTTTCACGACTCAATCATTTCTCACTTTCTCAGTCTTTCGCAGTACTTTCTGGAAGCGTTTGCGCTGCTGCCCTGGATAAGGGTGTGGAGACATGATTGTCATTTACCAGGTGTTTGCTCAAGATCTGTGGACTTCTTACCTTTGGACCATGGTTCTTCACGTCGCTTTAGCGCTCTTTGTAAGCCGTGGCCCCTGTGCCCACCTGCACGGGCGTTAGTGCTGTTGACATTAGCCACGTCGGATATCGGAGGGAGAGTCAAGAAGTGTGCGCTCCAATCCCGACGGCGTCTTTCTCGCTGACCCAAAACTTACCTGCACCTCATTTCAATGCTAATGTAGCTTTTCGGGTATTTTCCGTGCTATTTATTATGAATGATCCTCTCGAGCGGCGCTGGCTAATCCCGCAGATCCCTGTAGTGCCATATCTGAGAGGTCATACCGATAGGCTTTTCACTCCTGCAGGGCGACTGCTAGCTTGACATATTTTCCATTTTATTTCATGTTTGGGCAAGGATTAGCTAACACTTTAACATTGTGATAAGCAGTTATATCCTGGAGCCAGAGGAAGGAGCCAGAGGAAGGAGCCAGAGGAAGGAGCCAGAGGAAGGAGCCATCAGCGGTAATGACTGTCTGCTCGTGAAGAGACGCCGTCAAAATGGAACATATTTGTATCACAAGCGGGGGAAAAGAGGAAAACAATCTGAAAGTGCCCCCAGCTGTTTGCTTTAATGCACAGGAAGAAGAAATGAAGTGGTTCACAGGTCGAGAGCTGAATTTGAGTCATTTTGTTGTGTGTGGCACAGATGAGAATGGCTTGAAATGGGACAATAAAGATCGTACACTGGGCCAGCTGACTCTAGACTGATGTCATATCATAGCTTCTACTTTTTTGTTTTGTCAAGCACTAATTGGATTGTGGAAATGCTGTAATGTTAGTGTGAGATCAGTCTACTCCAGCCACTAAAGCACAGATCATTGTGTTCTCATGTTATCAGAACAGAAAGAGATGGCCATTACCCAGTGGTGGTCTTATTATGAACTCTCCATCATTTTGATCATACTTATTCAACAGAAATGTTAAGGCTTAACTCCTAAAGGACTTCTGTTTTGATTACATGACGTGAATGTGAGTCATGTCGCTGTCGTGAACAAAGTGACAATGCAGAGCTTTAATACATAAAGGATGTGCCTGTCCAGTGGGTCAAATTATAACGTGTTTGTGATGTTAGAGCAGAAGAGCAGCCCAAAGGAATCGCATCAGTGAGAGACACAAGCGTCGTCAGGTCTATGTCAGGAATATACCATAACATAATAATACATTGTTGTCGTGCTTACAGACGTAAATGAAATGGTGCTTTTAAGAGCTCATTCATCATTATGTTGTTAAACCTGGTTATGAATATCTGTATCTGGACTTTTGCATCTTTGACTTGACTTTATGAAAGGGCCAAACGTCGACTGAAGCTCTGACCGTGTCATACAACAGCACAATGGTATATTTTAACATCTTTTATCTTAACCGGGACCGGGACTCATCTCCTCTGTTGTTACATCACAAACGATGTATGGCACGACGTGATTGTGAGGTGAAGATTCCACGTCCCCTTGTTTGGCATGTCTGGTATTGACTCTGGATAACGTCAAGGGCTAAAACTCTGCCACTTGTACTCACACACTACCCTTGTGTGGAGCTTCCAGGGAAGAGGATGAAGGAGTGGGAGGAATACTAAACAGTGGACCAGCTCATGATGCGCATTGACCTTAAAGGCTATCTGGAATCTGGATTAGAAGTTGAGTTGATTTTCTAACCAACACAAGTAAAATGCATTTATAAAAGCCCTTTTCTGATTCTTGAGTTGCATTCTGATACAAAAGTAGGTGCATGTGTGTTAGTGTCTCAGCCCTGCGCCCGCTGCATCACTCCTCCTTTTCCAAGTCCAATAAAAGTCTCAACACAGAGCGACATGAGGAAAGGCAGTGGCTCACAGCTGCCTCAGGCCTCACTGAGCGTCAAGTCACAAAGACAGGTTTGGTGTAGCAACACTGACACCTTGTGGACACGCACGGGACTATGTATAGATGATTTTATGTCAGTCCAAATGAAATGCTTTAAAACGCGTCTTCAAACGGGTTTGTTGAGGTTGAATTATCAGACAAATGTGAAATATCTGTACATTGAAATATCACTATACCCTTTTTGTCATTTTTATTTTCAAACAGCTCTTTTTTTTAATATGAATCATACTCAAACATTCAGCATTCTAAATTTCAATATATTGACCACTTCTAATTTATAAACGTGAGCAAAGCTCCGTGCGCGTCGTGGGTGATGCGCGTGCATCTCATCATATTAACGGTGCATCTCACTCAAAGTGAATTATTTTAGTATAATAGGGTTAGGGTTCTTATCCATAAAAAAATATGTATTAATGCCAATCAGAGGTGATCAACTAATCAACCTGTCAATTATTTCACACTAAAAATGATTCCTATTTCGTTGAGGCTTGTTATAAAACCTAATTCAAATTGTTTCTTAAACCGTTTTGTCTGCGCCTCCACCTGGACTGTAAAGGTGAGCAGTGAAGAGAGGGGGCGCTCCAAACAAAATTATGATCAATGGTTTTTGAGGATGTCACTTATTATTGGTGGTAGAAGTCTGTCACAGCTTTATTTAGGCGTTTTTAAAACAAACAGATAAATGATTATGCTGAGTTAAACAATCCAAAAATTACTAAATATCTATTACCTTAATATTGGATGAAAAGTGGTCATAAACATAATCCTCGGACACCGTTGTCTTGCAGATGTTCAGAGCAGACAAACATCCTAATGGGCTGTGTGAGTGTGGGAATCCTGAAACTGTGAGTCATGTGACGTTGACACGCAGCAAATACAGCAGCACCGTGTTTTCCTCGTATGTAAAGCAAGTTGAAAAAGCCGTTCTCTCTTTTCTCCACCGTTCTGGCTCGTATTCAAGAATCTGACGGCATTTATGAATAACAGTAGAGGGCAGCAGTGCGAATCGCAGCGTACAGCCTGCCGGAAATAATTGGAAGAAGAAGACGTGCGGAGCCGTGGCTACGGCTACAAGCCGCTCGTTAGCATCCAGCCGCTCGTTAGCATCAAGCACGCATGTTCCTCCGTACTCGGGCTGCGTGCTCCCGTTCTCCCCAAGTCCACACTTCTCGTGTTCTCAGCAGGAACCTACTTGCCGAGAACACGAGTACGTTCTTGCGTTCAAGAGCATTGAGAAAGGGCCTTTATGTATGCCTGTTTCTCGCTGTGGCCAGCAGGGGGCGGTGCTTACTGCATTAGTTCCGTGTACAACTGTCAAAACAACCCGAACATAAGACCGCGTGTGTACTGAGCATGCGCACTGCGGAGCCTCTGCACTGTTTACATGGAGGAGGTGAGCAAACAAATCACAAATATACAATATTTACAGCTTCATCTGTTCAGTTAAGATCGTACTGTTTTTTGTAGCTGTGTTAACAAAAGGGATTGAAGTCATAGTAAACACAACATAAGCCCAGTTAAACAATGTTTTAGTTCAGTTTTTCTATTCCCAATTTCAACAAACTTCAACAAATAAAACTGGACTATACTTGAACTACACCAGGTCTACACCAGGTCTACACCAGGTCTACACCAGGTCTACACCATGACTACACCATGACTACACCAGATCTACACCAGATCTACACCAGGTCTACACCAGGTCTACACCAGGTCTACACCAGGTCTACACCAGGTCTACACCAGGACTACACCAGGACTACACCAGATCTACACCAGTTCTAAATGTAAATAAACATAGAATTAAAGCAGATCTAAACGTAGACCTCACGTTTATGACTTGAAATAAAAGTATGGATGCAGTATAAATACCTGAGGTATCACATCAAATAGTAAAAATATTCTAGTACCAGTTGAAATATGTACTTTTAGAGCAAAAAAATATTTCACACTATTGAAGCATAAAATGTATAAAAATGGGGCTGATTTTGGTCAAATGAACTTGTGACTTCAGTTTTATTCCAAACCTTCACCGTGGCTATTTCAGACAAACTACAGAAAGTACTTTTCAGTCCAGTAGAGAGTATTCTGTTTGAGACCTCATCTCTACTTTCGGTCATTTTCAATTTTCAACTTTTCTCTTTTCATTTTCCTTTACAAAACGTGACTGTTGTTCTATCCCACCGCCACATGTTCTTCAAATACTGCCTTTTACGTTTGTACTTTTGTAGCAGGTCTGAGGGTCCTAAGGGAAACTCTTGGCCTCTGCTGCTGCCCAGATGTTCCTGATGGAGCCGGCCCCAGGTGAACTTTCAGAGATGGAGGCAGAGGGGGCCATGCTGTGGACCCTCCAGGAGGCCGTGGAGAGACAGACGCTGCAGATTGGGGCCTCTGCGTGTGGAGCCACAGCTGTAGTGGACGTTCTCAAGGCCCTGGGGATGGAAGTGGCCCCGGAGGAGGTGGACCGCTGTGTGCAGACCAAACTGAGGAGGAACGAGGCCCCTCTGCCGGACTACCTGCTGTCCCGGAGCGAAGCAGGTACAGGCCAGCGCCACACGCCTGACACATGTTTTATGCGCTGATGTGCTTAGCCATTATTTAAGTAGCTTTAAGTTAGAGCTCCCCCTGCAGCTCCATTGTGAGAATACACTGTCAGAGAACAGACCCAAAGGATGTTTTTCTTTTCTTTTTTATTGAAATATGTCAGTACTTGTCACAACAATGTCAAAAACATTGAACATTTCCAAATAAATAAACAAGCCAGTGTTTCTCAGGAGAGCTGACTTTGGGTTGATGTTGCGTCACATGGCTGGTTTTCCACTCAGAGCCAGCAGGGGGCAACAACGGACACTTCAAACGCCATGAAAATACATATTTAACTCCCACAGGAACTTACAAAGATGTTTAATAAGGAACTTAGTTCCCCTTTAACTGTAACATCTAGGGTTTTTGCGTAAATCCAGGTCACAGTCTTCAACACTAGGCTGTAATCGTCGTCCTCCTCCTTCTGCTGACCGCAGGACTGTCCTCCAGAGCTGTCCTTGTATTCAGTGTTCATTTCTCTAACATAAGCCGCCCCCAAAGGCATTTCAGAAAATTTGGCAGTACATCCAACCGGCCTCACAACCGCAGAGCACATGTGACCAAACCAGGACCTCCACCTCCAGCACGTTCATCTTCAAAATCGTCTGAGATCAGCCACAAATCATCGACTGTCAGGAACGTCTCAGAGAAGCTCATCTGCAGCTCGTCGTCCTCATCGGGGGTCTCGACCTGACTGCAGTTCATCATCATCACCGACATGCAGCATGATGATGCACGGCCCCATGTTGAAGGGTCTGCCACATGTTCTTCCATGGCCAGGGCTCACCAGTCACATGTTTTGGACGCTGTGGATCGGCGTGTACAACGGCGTGTTCCAGTTCCTGCACCTTCACACACTGAAGAGAGCAGCCCTAACACCTAACCCTTTTGTGTTTGTGTCTTGTGTTCAGCTCATGAAAACTGGGAGCAAAAACAAAAGTATAAATTGTTAAGACAAGACTGAAACAGTCAGACTTTCTTCACTGGGGAGGCCCAATCACGTTGAGGAATTCACACTTTTATGTTTGTGAAAACATTATTTTAGATAAGAGGAAATAGACATATTATGTCTATTTCCTCTTTTGTTATAATTTGGTGAAATATTCTAAGTAAGAATAAACAAAAATTTATTATTTATGTATTTATTTATAATATACTGCCCCTGTCCCTCAGAGTGGGTGGCACCTGGGGTGGCCAATCAGATTTCAGGAATGTAACTCCCCAGTCAATACATGGCAATTAAATAGTCAATTGGAGTATAATAAAATATGCAGTATTTTATTATGAAGTGTATGATGAAACGAGACCTGAATCTTCTTCATTTTGATGTCAAATAAATCGATCTTAAATGAATGCCAATGTCAGAAAAACAGCATTACTTTTCATCCCTTGCTCTACTTGCTTTATGAATATATATTGTGAATATATATTTGTATAGAAAGCAGTTATGTGATAAAACAGTGAGCAAATTGTGTTTAGCTGAAGTTTCATCATCATCATTAGTAAAGTAGTCCATGATATGAATTAGAGCCTTCTAATTGAAACAGATGTCACCGTGACAACACAAACCGTTTTGGTGTTATTGGCGACGGCGCAGTAATTACAGACACAAATAAACATCGAGTGATTTCCAGCTCGAAGCGTTGATTATTCTTCCAAGTGGCCTGTTTATTTTTACATCTCCTAATGATGCCACCCCATTATCCTCACACGACACCTCTCGGGCGGTTCAGTGTGGCACATGTTGTTTTGTACGCTCTAACACATCATTAATAATTGATTTAAAAAGATTGGCACAGTTCATAGACGTGATATGGGGTGTATACACGCAGGTTGAGTGAAAAGAGAAAAGTGATAAGAAAATATTAAAAAGAATGACTAAATACTCCAAGAGCACAAATCCATGATTATTTCACTCGAGAATGGTCCAGCAAATCCAACTGAACTGAAGGTTTGTTTTGAGAGTTTGTTGGGGGCAGAGGACTTTCTGGGGCGCCCTCTTTACGAAAGATTTGAAATTGTTCAGTCAAGTCACAAAACCTTTCAGAATGTTAAAAAGTCAACATACTGGAAGGAAACGTGCAACACTTCTGCGAGGTGTTTCTGGTGTCCACTCTGCTGCTGATGTGTAGACAATGCCTCACAATCTTATATGGAGCAAACAACAACTTATTGTCATGTTTGTACTTTTCAGCTATTTAAATCAGGACTTGGACCACATTAAAAAAAAGAGTAATAAGATCAGGTTTCTGCTATTCATTTCAGCGCCCTGATTTTTACAGAGTAAAGTTGTTGCTGGCGTGGCAGTACAGCCTGCAGGCGGGCTCTGCCACTTTTGATCATTGCTATTGGTTAGCGTTGACGTCAGCGCTTCCTTTCCTACCTTCTGACCTCACGCTCTTACTTCTGGTCTCCCTGTGTTGACGCCGCTCGCCCCACTCTCAGTGCTTGCTGCCATGGGACCGCACTGTTTGCTGCAACGCTCTTGTTGTGTGCCCCCCGCCATGCCAGCTATCGGGCGTGTTACAGTCTTACTGTCTAAGCCTCTGATCCATGGAGCTCGCATGTGCACTGTGAAATGAACTGTTTTTCAAACTAACGTCTAACAATGAACTGTGCCTAAATTTAATGTCCAACCACAAACTTAAACTCATCTATTGCATCAAGTCTCTGCATATCATCAACAAACCTGCTTGCCTTACGTTTAGCTGGTCCTGGGCCAACTCCCAGGTGGTGGTAAGTCTTCTTTTCATACTACGGTTTAATCTGGTTTAGCCACTACTGATAACAATACAAGGTCAGCGAAAAGACCCTCGGAATACCACACTGGTCTTCCTTTTCCCCTGTTGAAGATGCCAGAGTCATAATGAGACAATGAAAGCATCCTCATGCCCTCTAGATGTGGTGACATTCCTGGTTTGTAAAGGAATTTGATGGTTTCAGGCATCAGTGTTAACATTGTTCATTTGTCCTTCCTCAAAGGCTCAGTCCCAGACATCTTCAAACAAGCAGCGCTTAGCCCGATTTTAGTCTGAGCCCAAAAACTATAGGCCAATATCAAAATGGCCTTTTTTAAACTAAAATCATGGAAATGGTGGTAGCAAGTCAGTTAAAAGATTTCTTGAAAGGAAGTCACTTATTTGATCTATTCCAATCAGGGTTTCGTGACATGCATCCGACTGAAACAGCACTTTTAGGACTCTAATGATATCTGATGGTGCAAGACTCATTGTCCAGTGTTGGTTTTGTTAGACCTTACATCTGCTTTTGACACTGGGACAGAGCTTTTACTGTTTCTATCAACAACGTCATGGCTGAAATTTCCCCCGTGTCCTGTGGTGTTTCACAAGGGCCCATTCTGGGGCCACTTCTTTTTCTGATGTACATATTTCCTATTGGTCGAATTGTAAATCATTTAAAGCATCATACCACCTTCATACGGATGACTTACAATTGTGTTGTTCTAGAAACAGAGTTGGATAAGTTAAAAATACTAAAATACTTAAAAAATTGGCATGCAAAAAAAACTTTTTGCAACTCAATGATGGAAAAACAAACTTACGATTTTTGCAGCAAATGAGAAAATTCCTGTAATTAAGGATCACCTTGACTCTCAGGGCTGTCTTCTGGGAGTCTTTTTAGACAAATCTATGTCTTAATGGTCACTGCATCCATGTGGTAATGGTTGCAGTAACACCCCCCCATTGGCTTCTTATTCAATCTCATATTGATTTCAAAGTCCTTGTTTTAACGTAGAGCGCTCTAAACGGACAGGATCATCAGTCCATCGTTGACTTGCTGCACCCGTACACTTCTAGCCGGGCCCTCTTGATGGTCCAAAAGACTCTTTGGAACCCAGGGGGAACCTGTCCTTTCAGGTTATAGAATGCACTGCCCGTGGCCCTCCGTATGACAGAATGATGATTTTTATCTGTGAAACGTGCTCTATAAATAAAAGGTTTACTTACTTACATACTTACTTTTTTGCTACATTTTGAGGGTTTTTTCCATTCAAAAGATATAAACTCATGAATAGAAACACATTATGCTGCTTTTCCAATGTGTACAATCACGGCTAGAACAAAACAACATGCGTAAAATACAAACCAAATATCTTGCAATTGTTGGACCAGGGGTGTCAAACTCATTTTGGGCCGCGGGCTGAATTTTTACGCTCAAGCTGGGCCGCGTGAAAAAGAAATAATAGCTTTATAATAGCTTAGTAATAGTTCTTTGTGGACACTGTTGCACAAATGTGCAGCAGGTGAAAGACATTCTGGTTTGTATCACAGACATGTTGGTTTTATGCGCGGGGAAGGGGCGAGAGCTGCAAAGGGGGACTCAGAGTTCTAGCGATAAAAGTTTTGCGGGCCAGATTAAAACACCTGGGGGCCGGCCCTCATGTTTGACACGCCTGTATTAGTCAAAGCGCTGATGTAAATGTTATTGATCTGATGCTGCTTTTGCAAAAGGCAAATCTATGAAATGTCACAAATACAACATTTCCAAATGTATGTTTATTTTCTGTTTGAAGACTGCGAAAAGCAAACATTTTGAGGAGCCTGTGGTCGATACAATAAGTGCGATGAACTGAAAAACACTTGGCTAATGCTAATGCTAGCTTGTGACTATTGTTAGACACAAAAGGACTTGTTTAACTGCACAAATCAGTTCATCTGTTGTACGTATGTCAGCTCTTTATGGTCAGATTGTGTTCAAACAAAGTTCAGACTAAAGTTTAACTTGAGTAACAGAGCTTCAGGTTCAGACCGAGCAGCGCCTCCAGTTAGCGTCAGCCCAGCTAATGTCGAGTAAGTTCTGTCCCGTGTGGCGTGTCTTCTGTTTATACACTTGGATAAGACTGCACAGTGTTGTTTGGATGTCTGTGATACGTCTTAACATCTAAGATTACCTTTGGCTTTCCCAGTACCACCACACCCAACCCCAGCCCAATGTGAGGCTGAAAGACACATTTTGGAATTTGTGCTGAATCGGAAACCTTAGAGTCCTTCTTAGTGTTACGCTGAGCTGATAAAATATGAATACACAGATTCTCATGAGTGCCAATACTTTCACCTTGGTGTACTTTTATAGTAGGTGCCACTTCTGCTGAGATAGACTTGAACTCGTGTCGTGAATGAGATGGGTTAGGGCTCCGGTCGTAAAAGCTGCCGGGGCCTCTCCTCTCGGTGTGACAGCTGACTGCTCCGCCACTCGCACACAACTTCACAAAGTACCCACTGGAGTTAGACAAAGACTTTTATGGCTCTCAAAAGAGACGCTGTAATTGACTTTTTCAGCTGAGTGACACCATTTGTGCGTAGACTTTGTAGTGACTCCAGTGTGTGAATGAGGCACTCGTGACTTTGGGCACTGAATGTACATTTGTGTCGTTTCTGTTACGTTTGTGTAAGTGTCATTCAGTGAACGGATTCCAGCTGTTTTTCTTAACAACACCCAAAAGCAGTTTTCACTTTAGATTGTACATTTAAATGTGCACAAATCACTTTTCCACCTCCTGCTCGTCTCCATGGTTATTGTCTAGCCCTAGAATGTTTCGCAGTATGGCATTAAACTTATCTTATAGGTCAGCTCTGTGGAGAGGAGACATCGCTCACTGTAAGAATGTATGATTTCATGTTTAATGCCATACTGTGGAAACTTGTCTCCATGGAGACAAACAGGTGGTGACCCTCCACCAGAAAACATAGAGCACCTTAAAGTAAGATTGATTTCAGTTTAGTTGTAGTAAAGCTATTTCTGCTCATTATTTAATAAGGATTTATTTATAAGTTTTATGAACCATTATTTAACCGGGAAAGAATCCATTGAGATCGAGACCTCTTTTCCAAGGGAGACCTTGGGCAAAGTAAAGACATAACAGCACACACATTTCAAAACATTACACATTTAAAAAGCACTGACCGTTTAAAAAAAAAGATTTACTCTCTTTGACAACAAGAGAAAAACCCTGATTGAGATCATTTCACGCAATCTCAACTCTGACAGATTTCCAAGCTGCAGGAGCAGCTTAAGAAAAATCTCTCTTTCCCCAGTCAATCATCCCACAAGGCCAGGCTGTACAAATGAGCAGGGCATAAAGACCCTCTGCTCTCTGCACCAGGACCCACAAGTAGAGTACATTTACACATTCTGACTATACAATAAAAACATCCAATGTGTGAAGCTCCTGCGCCCAAAGAAGCCCACCCAGCCCTTGTGTGAAGCTCCTGCGCCCATAGAAGCCCACCCAGCCCTTGTGTGAAGCTCCTGCCCCAAAGAAGCCCACCCAGCCCTTGTGTGAAGCTCCGGCGCCCAAAGAAGCCCACCCAGCCCTTGTGTGAAGCTCCTGCACCCAAAGAAGCCCACCCAGCCCTCACAGCGTTCACAGTGGTGGGTGAAGCTGCCACGACCCGCTGTGAATCTCAGAGCACAGTGATTTACAGTTTCACACATTTTGCTGCCGCACTTTTATACAGCGCACACCGTGATCCAAACGAGGCATAAAAGAGGCCGAGACCCCACGGTAAAACAGGCTTCAGTACGATGGAATATGATTGTAATTCATACGATATTGCACAATTATCACACAATAATGCGACGATTAGAGATCGTTCAGGGCAGTTGAGCCACACGTTTAAAAAGCAGTGTCGTCCTGTGCTGTGGCCGCCTCCCACTCAGTCCGATATATCGGCCGTGGATCTGTCTTTACCAGGAATATTTTCTGAAATAAGAACGCTGTCCAATGTTAGTTAAACTCGACTCGCTGTCACCGTGTGTCCAGTGTAAAATATAATGTCATTCTGAAGACATGCTGTTGTGGTGTCCCTGAGCAAGACACGTCAGTTGACTGGAAGGGCCCCTGGTGTGTTTTTTCGTTTCTAATAGTTGTTCCGCTGCCCGTAGGTGCCACTCACGCCCAGCTGATCCGCGGTGCAGAGGAGGCCAGCGCAGGGCAGGTGACGGCGCGCTTCTTCCACATGCACCCTCCTCGCCGGGTGAGTCTGCTTCCCTGGCTCGCCCACTGGATCCGGGGCGGAGCCGTGCCCGTCGCCACCATGAACATGCAGAGGGCTGTGCCAAAGGGGGAGGAGCTTCCCGACGCTTGGCACCATCAGCTCATATTCGGAGTCATGAGGAATGCAGTGTTCATGACCAACCCCTTAGACGTAGGCAAGTGCGGGCGCATCCCATTTCAACACGTGTCAAAGCGTGTCCTTCAGTCGGAACACGCCATCAGCTCGACCTCTCATCACCCCGTGCATGTTCACGTGCTCACCACAAATCTGATCACTGTCTGATTTGTGGAGTAATCACATTATCTGATTATCATCTGTTGTCTTTCTGATGCGTCACACCTGAGCAGGTTTTGAAAAAGGATCCAAAAAGGCAAACTTCTCATAGAAGATGCTCTAGAAGTCCATGACTCCGTGACCATGGACTTCATTGTACAGACGATTCCATGTCATTGTCAAGTGTGATATCCTCTGCATGATGGTGCTCATGTGCTTGTGTTGTAGTGAGTGATGCGGAGGTCCGTGAGCGTCTGTGCAGCGACTCTGTGCTTCAGGTCCGAAGAGAAGACGTTCTCCAGCGTCTGACCCCCGACTGCTGCTTATCTGCCCTCGGCCAAAGCCAGAGCGACCCCCGCTGGAAGGCCCTGGATGTCGAGGGTACGCCACCTTTCCTTTTTACTCATCGCTGTGTGAGAATGTTTCCTCATAAAAACATATTGTTAACATGTATTTGTGTCATCTGTAACGTGTAATAAAGATCACAGAGGGTCTTCAGCTCTCAAAATGTCCTTCTACTGGTACAGGCTATCTTTTCTGTGAAGCTCCTCTGTGTTTTTAAAGTCCATACAGCTTGAATTGTCTGACTCTGGTCATCAGTGCTCCGATCGCCTTTCCATTTAGCTTTGGCTCATTCCTTTGGTTGCACAGTGCACCAGAAGCTGAAGGTATTTGGTATGGAGCCCCTTCAGAAGGGTGATGGGTGAAGGGTGATGGGTGAAGGGTGAAGGGTGAAGGGTGAAGGGTGATGGGAGAAAAGTGAAGGGTGACACCTCAAAACACCAAAGTGAAGGTGTTCAAAGCCTGTATCAAACCTGCAGTAGCCTTTACTCGACTCAACTCCATGTTGTCTGACTCTAGGCCAAGTGAAGCGAATGGCGGAAGAACACGAGGTGACGTCGCACATCACCGTTCCGGCCGCGTACAAGGCTGGGATCACGCTGTTCGCCCTGCGCCACTCTCCAACGGGACGAGAACTCCAAGACTGCCCCGATCTGCCTCTGCTGTGAAGACCCTCGTCAGGTCAAGAGAACAAGGACCACTCGTGAAAACGTTTCAACAAACTCATAGAAGTGTGGTTTTAGAACGAGTCATTTTCTGCCATTCACACACAGACACACACACAAACACACACGCACACAGAGACACACACACAGACACACACACAGACACACACACAAACACACACGCACACAGATGCACACACACAGAGACACACAGTGACAAACACACACAGAGACAGACAGACACACACAGACACACGCACACAGAGACAAACATGCACACATAGAGACAATCACGCACACAGATGCACACACATAGAGACACACAGTGACACACAGACACACACACATAGAGACACACACGCACACAGATGCAGACACACAGAGACACACAGTGACACACAGACACACACACACAGAGACAGACACGCACACACATAGAGACAAACATGCACACATAGAGACAAACACGCACACACATAGAGACAAACATGCACACATAGAGACAAACACGCACACAGATGCAGACACACAGAGACACACAGTGACACACAGACACACACACACATAGAGACAAACACGCACACAGATGCAGACACACAGAGACACACAGTGACACACACGCACACACAGAGGCACACACACACACACACACACACAATGCTGTGGTTTGTCAGTGTTTAGTGTAGCTTCCATCATGGGCTGTAGCCTGAAATGTTTTCTTCTGTCAGCCGCTTCTCCTCTGGGTTCACCTCATTTGCATATTGATTTGTCAGACAGATTCAGAGTCACATGACCTTCCTGAACGGAACCCAGACGTAGGACGGGAAACTTTGGGCTTCTGGAACTGGGTCTTATACCACTGCTATATGTTCTACCTGTGGCTCTTGTGTGTACATGGGTGTGTGTGTGTGTGTGTGTGTGTGTGTGGGGGGGGGGTGCATGGTATGTGTGTGTGTTGTGTGCTGTGTGTGTGTGTGTGTGCATCGTGCATGGGTGTGATCTGGTGTGTGTGTCTGTCTGTGTATGTTGTGTGTGTGTGCGGGTGTGCTGTGTGCTGGTGTGTTGGTCGTCATGTGTACTGTGTCGTTCCATGTGTGTGTGTGTCTGTGTGTGGGTGCTGTGTCTGTGGGTGTGTGTCTGTCTGTGGGTGTGTGTCTGTCTGTCGTGGGGTGTTGTCTGTGCTGTGTGTGTGTGTGTGTGTTGTTGTGTGTGGTCTGTGTGTATGTGTGTGTCTGTATCTGTGTGTGTCTGTGTGTGTGTGTGTGTGTATATGTGTGTGTGTGTGTGTGTGTGTATGTGTGTGTATATGTGTGTGTGTGTGTGTGTGTGTGTGTATATGTGTGTGTATATGTGTGTGTGTGTGTGTGTGTGTGCAGGCTAAAGCGATAAGCGGCAGCTCCAGCTCATAGTTCAGAACTGTTCCATGAATGTGTTGTGGGAGAGGCGGATCTGTGTGCTTTTAAAGCTGAGAGGACCAGAGCGCCACCTAGTGGTTGGACTGATGCACAATTCAAAGAGCCAGTGGTGTGGCGTGGTAAATGTGACCGTGCCTTACCATGCTGCCATCACAAAGGGCTTCTTCTTTATCAGTCACTTTGATGGTTGATTGTCTAACTTTCTGCGGGTGAAATCTCCCGTTTGTTCGGCCGTGCGAGGCGACTGCTGATGCCATTTTGGGCTGTACAAAAAACACGACATGAAATGACGCCATTAAAATCAGTCATGAATGAATTTCCAGTGTTGTTTATTCATTAGCACAAAACACCTTGACCTTTACTCTAAAAGTAACGATGATGTGCTTAGAAATATCATTCTTTAGATTTAGATTCAAAATTGTACTTGTAATTCGCGACACGTAACTGTTGCCTAGAAACCATGTGGCACAGCGGGCCAAAACGCTAATGTTGACTGATACAAATTATATATTTGTTAATTTCATATTTAAAGGGTTGTAAAATGTGTTTTGTGCTTGTAACTGTACAACTCATTTTTTTCTTTTTAATAATATTTGCTTTTATTTCATTTTTATTTTTTTCATTCTACAACATTTAACACGCCGGAAAAGAGAAGACCAGAGAAAATCACAAGACTTCAACATGAAAACTGAGGAACACTAGGTCCAAAGTCGGTCAAATTTGTGCAATTTTGAGTTTATTCTGTGTGTTCATTATAAAGTGGTCCCTTGGTTGTCGGTGGATTTTTGTCATCCGTTTCTTGTGCTAGCCTCTTTCCTGCCGCCAGGAGTATGCTCCAAACAGATCCATTGATTGTGTTTTGAAGTCAAATGAAATGGCAATGTCAAAAACAGTAGCTCTTTGTTGATTCCACGCTTCACATGTCAAATAAAGTGACCCTCTCTTTCCCATCTATCTTTTATATAATCAGTAGAGAGAGTGCCCAGATTGTTAATACATTTGTATAATTTAGAAATCAGAATCAGAATCAGAAAGAGTTTATTGCCATTGTCAATGAACAAAATTCACAAACATAGGAACTTGTCTCGGCCTTAAGGTGCAACATAAAACACTGAGTAATAATAAAACAACATATATTCAATCAAAAAAGGGCATGCATTAGGAAACAATTTAAAATTACTATACAATAAAAATAAAAATAGGCATTTCTATGTACACAAGTTTACAGTTATGTTTAAAGTTGTAGTGCAGAAAGTGACAGTGCAGTGAGTGGTTGAATATTGCAGTTAAAGTGACAGGTGTTTTGAAGTGTTCATGAGTCCGACAGCAGAGGGAAAGAAAACTATTCTTATGGCGGGAGGTTCTGGTCCGGATGGACCGTAGCCTCCTGCCTGAGGGGAGTGGTTCAAACAGACCATGTCCAGGGTGAGAAGGGTCAGCTGTGATCCGACCTGCTCGTCCCAGAGCCCTGGAGACGTACAGGTCCTGCAGAGATGGAAGTCTGCAGCCGATCACCTTCTCAGCAGAGCGCACAATGCGCTGTAGTCTCTGTTTGTCCCTGGCTGTGGCTCCAGCAGAGGGCGCTGTAGTCTCTGTTTGTCCCTGGCTGTGGCTCCAGCAGAGGGCGCTGTAGTCTCTGTTTTTGTCCCTGGCTGTGGCTCCAGCGTACCACACGGTGATGGAGGAGGTGAGGATGGACTCAATGATGGCCGTGTAGAACTGCACCATCATCTGCGCTGGCAGCTTGGCTTTCCTCAGCTGCCGCAGGAAGTACATCCTCTGCTGGGCCTTCTTGATGAGGGAGCTGATGGAGGGCTCCCACTTGAGGTCCTGGGTGATGGTGGTGCCCAGGAAGCGGAAGGAGTCCACGGTGGTGATGGGGGAGTCTGTCATGATGAGGGGGGGCTGGGGGGCTGTGGCTTTCCTGAAGTCCACGATCATCTCCACTGTCTTCTGGGCGTTGAACTCCAGATTGTTACCGCTGCACCAGGACACCAGCAGGTCCACCTCCCTCCTGTAGACAGACTCATCCCCGTCCGAGATGAGCCCGATGAGGGTGGTGTCGTCCGCAAACTTGATGAGTTTTACGGAGTCGTGGCTGGAGGTGCAGCAGTTTGTGTACAGGGAGAAGAGCAGAGGGGAAAGTACACAGCCCTGAGGAGCTCCGGTGCTGATAGTCCGAGTGTCTGAGACATTTCTTCCCCAGCCGCACGCACTGCCTCCGATCCGTCAGGAAGTCAGTGCTCCCCCTGCAGGTGGAGTCAGGCACGTTGAGCTGGGAGAGCTTGTCCTGGAGCAGAGCAGGGAGGATGGTGTTGAACGCAGAGCTGAAGTCCACAAACAGGATCCTGGCGTAGGTTCCCGGGGAGTCCAGATGCTGCAGGATGAAGTGGAGTGCCAGGTTGATGGTGTCGTCCACAGACCTGTTGGCTCTGTAGGCGAACTGCAGGGGGTCCAGCAGGGAGGAGGTGAAGGACTTGAGGTGGGGCAGGACCAGGCGTTCAAATGACTTCATGACTACAGACGTCAGCGCCACAGGCCTGTAGTCATTAAGTCCAGTGATCCGGGGCTTCTTGGGGACAGGGACAATGATGGCAGACTTGAAGCAGGCTGGGACATGGCATGACCCCAGAGAGGTGTTAAAAATGTCTGTGAAGACGGGGGTTAACTCTCGTGCGCAATGTCTTAATGTAGCGGCAGAGACGCCGTCTGGTCCAGCAGCTTTTCGGGGGTTGGATTTCCGAAATAGCCTGTGAACATCCTGTTCCTGAACTGAGAGGGTGGTGGGGGAGGTGGGGGGACCAGGTTTTGGGTTGGCGGAGGTGGCCACCGTGGGGGAGGGGGTGGTCACATCAAACCTGGAGTAGAAGGTGTTAAAGTTGCTCAGCCAGTTTTCGATTGTCTGCAGCAGGGGGGCTCTCGGGGCTTATGATTGGTGAGAAGCCGGAGCCCCCTCCACACGGAGGCGGGGTTGTTGTCAGAGAACTGCTGCTTCAGACGCGTATTGTACTGTGATCTCGCTCGAGAAACCTCTTTGCTAAATCCATACTTTGCGTCTTTGTAGCGCCCCCTGTCACCAGCCCTGTGCGCTGCCTCCTTCTGCTGCCTTAACTGCCTCAGTTTTGGAGTGAACCAGGGTTTGTCATTGTTGAAAGTGACTTTGGTTTGTGTTGGTATGATGCTGTCCTCACAGAATCGAATGTATGACGTCACAGTGTCCGTGTACTCATCCAAACTCTCTCTGTGGCAGCTCTGAAGACCTCCCAGTCTGTAATGTCCAAACACGCACGGAGCTCCTCCACTGCCTCATTGGTCCACTTCTTAGAGGTCCTCACTGCAGGTTTGGAGAGCTTCAGCCTCTGTACGTGGGGATCAGGTGGACCATGACATGATCTGAGAAGCCGAGAGCAGCGCGAGCCACGGCGTGGAAGGCGTTACTGACTGTTGTGTAACAGTGATCCAGCGTGTTCTGCTCTCTGGTCGGGACTTTAATAAACTGTCTGTACTTTGGTAGTTCGTGGCTGAGATTCCCCTTGTTAAAATCCCCCAGGATAATAGACAAGGGGTCCGGGAAGGTCCGCTCCACACTCAGAATCTGGTCCGCGAGCGCGCGCTGTGCCACGTGCACGTTTGCGCTCGGCGGGATGTAAACAACAGCCAGAATGAATGAATGAACTCACGTGGAGAGTAGAAGGGTTTGCAGTTAATGAAGAGATATTCCAGATCAGGAGAGCAGATGAATCCCTGTGATGTAGGTTAGCCGTGAGCGGTTTGGAGAGCAGTAAAAAGGTTAAAAACTCAGACCCAAAACAGAATGTGTGGTCCACATCTTTTCTTTACTTTTTTGATTAAAGCATATTTACAAAGTGCTGGTGCAAAAAGTGCATCAGGAGCAGCCGTTTCCTCTTCAGCAGCAGAACCCAGACTGATGAATGAACTTTTATCTGGTTCCACTAATTGGATAAAACCACTGTGGCTAACACAGGGATGACCAATTCACATTAGATATTTTAAAACATCCTAACCACTCTTTACAAAACAAAAATCCACCAACTATTTAAAAAAACACAACTAAATATAAAACCCTAAAAACCCAAACACCAAATATACTCAAATCCACTGTAGCCCCTCGAGGAAACTCCTGTTGTGATTGCGGGCGTTACAAAAATGAAATTGAATTGAATTTTTCACCTGGACACAAGAACACGAGTAAGTACTAAAACATTCACTAAAACACACACACGCACTTAAAACCATTCTCAAACAGATATTGCACTATATTGCACAAACACTATTTATTGTAAGTGGTAAACTAATGTGTTTCCCTTTCCCTCCGGGGACCAGCAGCTGCCAATCAAAGTGCCACTGTGCCTAGGATTAAAAAGTGGTAAAAAGGAAAACAAATCTAATAAATACTTTTAAAAAAACAATTATGTGCAATGTAGCTTTTTTTAATGCGCAACTTATGTTGTAAAGTGCTGTGTGCAATCAAAAGTGCCATGTGTAATGTTAAAGTGCTCTAAGCCAAAGGATTCTTTCAACTCATCAAAGCTCTTCAGATGATTGTCCTTTACAATCTGGTAAAAGACATTTAGTGACATTTGGGTCATAAGCCAACCAATTTAAGATTTTAACATCTTTGTTTAGTAATGTAGTGTATTCTATCCAATGATTTGAAGAAAGTTGAGCGCCACATAGTGAGACTAAACAGCCACTGCACAAGAGGCTTCATCAGCACAGAAGACACTCGAGTTCAGGACCACAGAGCGCCGTGCATCTTCATCCCAAAGCCACAAACCACTCTATTGAAGACAGTGAGGAGAAGGTTCTGAGCAGGAGAAGAGATGGTTTGAAAGAGGAGTTAAGGAGGCTATTTTTGTAAAAAAAAAGAATCACTCTTTAAACAGAAATGGAGGTTTAAGATTCAACCTACCCGGTGTGTATAACAGTGTGTTGAAGCCTTGGACATTCTGATGCTAATCAGGTACTCAATGATGAGTAAGCGAAAGTCAGTGTACAATAGGACTTGATAGCCAATTACAGGGCTGTTAGGACACAAAGAAGAGTAGTCTCAAGTGAAACTGTAAACACCCTTTATCAGGAGTTCCCAGACTCGATGCACAGATTGAGAATTACTCTTGGATGAGAGTCAAAAGACTTTGTTTATCTAAAAACAGTGTCCAGATGAAACGCCTGAATCTTTTTCTACAATGGAACACTCCTTGCCATACAAATCTTGGAATTGTTTTATTCCACTCATCAAACAGCCTGTTGGGGATGGAAAACAGAAGAGTCTGGAACAGAGTGAGAAACCTGGGCGAAACATTCATTTTTATAGTTTCAATCTTTTGACTTGGACTTAAGTATAGGATAGGATTCCATTTTTTTAATAGTAGTAAAAAGGGGAGTATAATTTACCCCAAAATTGTCAATAGTTCTTTATGAAGAACCACACCTAAATATCTAAGATATTCCATTTGCCATTTAAATGGATAGGTCTTTTCAGGTTCTTGAACAATACTTTTGTATCCAGACATTGGATCAATTTCCTGGAGAAAAATGATCAAATTGGGTATGAAAATGTCTTGTTTGGTCAAATACAATAGAACATCATTTGCAGCAGGCCATTTTATGTTCTGTCTCATCGACTGTAACACCATGAATTGTTTTTGATTGTCTAACAAATTGGGCCAATGGTTCCAATTACAAAGCAAACAGGAGGGGAGACCAGGCACAGCCCTGCCTCACCCCCTTTTCCAGAGTCAGTGGACCTGTCAGATGACCATTGATTTCATTGCTTGATGTTGGACCATCGTAAAGAGCCCCAATATTTTTTTTATTAACGCGTCAATTTGGAATTTGTTTAGCAATTTAAATAGATATGTCCAGCAAACAGAATCGAAAGCTTTTTCAGAGTCCAGACTTATTATCACTGCTTTGTTTTGTTGTTTTTGTATTTGGCTCATTCTGTGTAAAGATGGTCTTATGCTGTCTTGCGTTTTTGTTGTTTGGTAATGAATCCTGTCTGATCGTTCCTAATCCAATCAGGTCTACAATATCTGTATAGAAGGTGATATCACTCCCTGGTGGAGCATACACATTCAATAGAGTAAAAACCTTTCCATTAATATTCCCTTTAATTCATTCATTCATTTTCTACCGCTTGTTCCCGTTAGGGGTCACGGGTGACTGGAGTGCCTTTGGGCCTTAGGCAGGGTACACCCTGGACAGTGGCCAACTCGTCGCAGGGCTAACACAGAGACATAGACACACAGACAACCACTCACTCTCACACTCATTCACTAGGGCCAATTTACGGTTGCCAATTCACCTCACACATGCATGTGTTTGGACGGTGGGAGGAAGCCGGAGACCCCGGAGAGAACCCATGGTAACACGGGGAGGACATGCAGACTCCACCCAGAGAAATCATGTGGTGTAATGTTCGCCCAGGAATCGAACCCATGATTTCCTTCTTGGGAGGCGAGAGCTCTAACCGCTCTGCCACCGTGCACACCCTTTAATTCAATTCAATTCAATTTATTTTTGTAACGCCCCAAATCACAACAGTAGTTTCCTCGAGGGGCGACAGTGGAAAACACAAAATAAAAACAGAATAAACAGTGTTCATAGGGACTTGGAAATGTCCCGAGCCCCCCTGTCCTTAGACCCTCCTTCTCCGCCAGGAAAAACTGGGAAAAAGAAGAAACCTGGAGAAGTTCCACAGTGAAGGAGAGATCCGACTTCCTCGGACGGACAGGAGGACGAGAGAGAGACGGTGGAGCTGGACCCACTCAGGAGGAGAACCAATTCTTCGAGGCCGATGAAGAACCGTTCATATGGAGTAGAGACCGTTTCTCCAGGCAGTTGAGGAGAATCTGGATTCACAGGTCATCGATGTGCCTGCTCCACTCCCGTCAGGGAAGTGGGAGATGATGAAGGAAAAGCGATGAACAAATTGCAAGTGAAATTAAATATTGATAGAAAAGTAGTAAGAAGCAGAGGAAGTGCTCAAGCTGCCATACTTCCCCCAGTATAGTTGCTCCTAGGGCAGCTCCTGGGAACTGTAAGTTCTTATTCCTGTTCCTAACTGGCCTGACCATAAGCCATTTCAAAGAGGAACGTTTTAAGCCTGGTCTTAAATGAAGAATATCTCATGGCAGCGGTGCGACGAGATCGCGAGGCCCAGCGTCTCTCCAGTTTTAGCAATTTTGTATTACTTTTACTGCTCATTTCGTGTCTGTTTGTTCAAAACAGTAGTGGTCTCACATCATACACCCGACTGGAGCTTTTGGACATTGGACTACATTTTCGGAAACTTTTATCACCGATCCACCACTCCAGAGATCTCCAGAACACCGGAGGCTTCGCTCTCTGCGCGGCCGGGCGGAAGTGAACGAAGACGGCGCCGAGATCGTGAATAAAGGCGGGGGAAGCGCGGAGGACTGAGAGCTAAGCTAAGGTTAACACCACACCGGCTCTCTCTGCCCAGCATCTTCCTCGCTAATGTGAGATCTCTGGTGAACAAAATGGACGATACGACTCCGCTTCACCAACAACAAGAGACTTCTGCACCGCAACGTCACGGTTTTCACCGAAACATGGCTACATGGAGGCGTAACGGACAGTGCTATCGAGCTAGCCGGATGCTACACACACCGCGCGGATAGATCAGTGGAAGACTCCGGTAAGACCAGAGGAGGAGGACTGTGCATTTATGTCAACAAAGCTTGGTGTACGGACTCTGTTACTCTTGGAAGTCACTGCTCAGCTAACCTAGAGTTCATCATGGTTAAGTGTACTTTACGTCCACCATCATCACCGCTGCTTATATTCCTCCGGATGCTAATGCTAAGCTAGCAATGAAGGAACTTCATGCAGCCATTAGTAAACAACAGACTGACCACCCGGAGGCTGCCTTTATTGTTGCGGGGGATTTTAATCATTCCAACTTAAAGACAGTGCTCCCCAAATTCCACCAGCATGTTTCCTGCCACACGAGAGGGAACAAAACTTTGGACCATGTTTACACTAACATGGCTGCTGCCTACACCGCGACCCCCTCCCCCACCTCGGACAGTCAGATCACCTCTCTTTGTTCCTCACCCCCAAATACTCACCCCTCATCAACCGTGTGAAGCCATCACTGAGGACCATCAAGGTGTGGCCAGCGGGGTCAGACTCTGTACTCCAGGACAGTTTCAACACATGGACTGGAGTTTGTTTGCTTCTCAGGGCACATGTGGCTCACACACAGATATTAACATGTATGCTTCCTCTGTCATGGACTACATCACCGCCACCATCGATGGCGTCACGACAGAGAAACAGACCACCACATACCCCAACCAGAAGCCATGGATGAGCAAGGAGGTGCGTCCTCTACTTAAGGCCCGTAACACGGCCTTCAGATCAGGGGATGCGCAGGCCTACAGCACATCCAGGACTAACCTGAGGAAGGACATCAAGAAGGCCAAGAACTGCTACAAGCAAAAAATAGAGGGTCACTTCTCCAACTCCGACCCCAGACGCATGTGGCAGGGCATCCAGGCCATCACCAACTACAAACCCAGCAACCTCACTCCCACAGCCACAGATATCTCCTTCCTGAATGAACTTAACCACTTCTATGCAGACCACCAGACCACCACGCTCTCCTCCAGGGTTGTCTACACAGCACTGAGCCAGATCAACGCACGCAAGGCTGCTGGACCTGACGGCGTTCCTGGACGTGTATCAGGGCATGTGCGGAACAGCTCACTGGGATCTTCACGCACATTTTCAACCTGTCCCTCGCCCAAGCAGCTGTGCCAACATGCTTCAAAACCACATCCATCGTGCCAGTGCCGAAACACTCCGAGCCGACGTGCCTTGATGACTATCGCCCTGTAGCACTCACACCCATCATCATGAAGTGCTTTGAGCGGCTGGTCCTGGCACACCTGAAGGACTCCCTCCCACCCACACTGGACCCATACCAGTTTGCAGTCTCCACAGCACTGCACTCTGTGCTCACACACCTGGACAACCCCAACACCTATGCGCGCGCGATTGCTGTTTGCTGACTTCAGATCAGCTTTCAACACCGTCATCCCCTCCAAGTGAATCACTAAACTTGGAGACCTGGGCATAAACACCTCTCTCTGTAATTGGACTTTGGATTTTCTGACTAACAGACCACAACATGTTAGGTCAGGCCACACCTGCTCCACCGCTGTCTCACTCAGCACTGGTGTGCCACAGGGCTGTGTGCTCAGCCCATTCCTCTACTCCCTCTTCACCTGCGACTGCAGACCCATGCATGGATCTAACTCCATCATCAAGTTCGCGGACGACACCACGGTGATAGGTCTCATCACTAACATCGATGAGACAGCCTACAGGGAAGAGGTACAGCACCTGGCCACATGGTGCGCCGAAAATAACCTGCTCCTAAACACCAGCAAAACCAAGGAGCTCATCGTGGACTTCAGGAAGGAGAAAGGAGGCATGCATGCTCCCATCCACATCAATGGAATGGACGTTGAGCGTGTCTCCAGCTTCAAGTTTCTGGGGACCCATATCTCGGAAGACCTGTCCTGGACCACCAACACCTCCAGCCTTGTCAAGAAGGCTCACCAGCGCCTCTTCTTCCTGAGGACACTGAAGAAAAACCATCTGTCTTCAGCCATCCTGGTGAACTTCTACCGCTGCGTGATGGAGAGCATCCTAACAAACTGTATCACAGTCTGGTATGGGAGCTGCTCTGTTGCGGAGCGCGAGCGACTGCAGCGGGTGGTGAAAACTGCCCAACGCATCACAGGAACTCCACTTCTAGCCATTGAGGAAGTCCAGAGAAAACGCTGTCTCCGTCGAGCTCGCAGCATTCTCAAGCACGCCTCCCACCCTGCACACAGACTGTTCCCCCTCCTGCCCTCAGGAGGGCGCTTCAGGTGCCCCGGACAAGGACTAGCAGACTGAGGAACAGTTTCTTCCCCCCGAGCTGTGTCCTTATTGAACTCTGCCCCATTCCGATGAATCCCCCCTCCCCACTCCCCAACCACCACCACCCACAAACTCGTCATCTCCCCCCACTGTCCAAAGACGGTACACCAGCACTACTGGACCTTCCTGCACTCAAACACTTTGGATTCTGGTTGCACTGAAAACCGTACTGTACTTTGCACTAGTCTAGTAAATTAGGCAGCTACTGTTTATTATTATGCACTATTTAATGTTCACTCAATCTGTACTTCACTTATCATATGCCCATTTGCTTTTTTAAATTATGTCTATAGTCCCTGTTTATAGTCTACATACAGTTAATGCACAAATATATATAATATGCACTTTATCTCAATCAATCTGTATATTTGTACTTATATACTACAGCTCCTTATTTAGCTATCACCTATTTATTATTATCTGTATATTGTACTTACTATTATTGCACTTCTGGTTGGATGCTAAACTGCATTTCGTTGCTCTGTACTTGTACATGTGTAATGACAATAAAAGTTGAATCTAATCTAATCTACGGTAATCCAAAGAGACTGTGTCGGCCTCTTTAACATGGACAGGAGCTGATTCCACAACACAGGAGCTTGGGAGCTAAACGCTCTCCCTCTTACTGTGCTTTTAGAGACTCTTGGGACCACCAAGAGTCTCTAAAGACTATAATATAATACTATCTGTGGGGCTAATCTTTAAGAAGAACAAATTGAAAGGTAATTAGGAAATGATCTGACAGTATCAGGTTTTGAGGGAAGACAATGAGGTCACTAATCTCTATTCCATATGTTAGAACAAGATGTAGAGTGTGCTTGTGACTCTGAGTCGCTTTATTTACCAGTACATATCTGCCTTCTTTGTCTTTACATTCAAAACTTTGTTCAAAAACTATTCGGTTTGAAATCAATATTCCAACTCCCCTTCTATGTTTGCCTCTGTATGATGAATAAATAGGATTGTTTATAACAGAATGTTGTTAGTTTTGGATGTTCAGTGTGATCCAAGTGGGTTCTCTTGTAAAAATATAATGTCTATTCTTTCTCTTGTCATTTTTGTCAAAATGTTTGTTCTTTTGATTGGGTTCAGTGTGCCATTCACATTGAAGGACGCTACTTGTAACACTTCCAATGCCATTGGGTTGGTTGAACTGATAATTCCATTATTTTATTATCCTTGATTGTTTTTTAAATTCTCTGGTCGAAAACAACAAACACACACAAGAACCACAAGAACACAAAACAAATGAAAAGATAAAACAGAAAACAAAAGAGTTCATGCTGAAAATGTTTCATATTATTATATACACACATATATATATATATATATATATATATTATATATATATATATACACACACACACACACACACACACACACACACATAGGAACTTGTCTCGGCGTTAAGGTGCAACATAAAACACTAAGCAATAATAAAAAACAACATATGTTCAATCAAAAAGGGCATTAAGAAACAATTTAAAATTACTATCGTATAAAAATTAAAATTAAAATAGGCATTACTATGTACCTGAGAATTACAATTAAATTTACAAGATGTAGTGCAGAAAGTGACAGTGCAGTGAGTGATGAAGAGTTGCAGTTAAAGTGGCAGGGTGTTTAAGAAGTGTTCATGAGTCCAACGGCAGAGGGAAAGAAACTATTCTCGTGGCGGGAGGTTCTGGTCCGGATGGACCGTAGCCTCCTGCCTGAGGGGAGTGGCTCAAATAGACCATGTCCAGGGTGAGAGGGGTCAGCTGTGATCCGACCTGCTCGTCCCAGAGCCCTGGAGACGTACAGGTCCTGCAGAGATGGAAGTCTGCAGCCGATCACCTTCTCAGCAGAACGCACAATGCGCTGTAGTCTCTGTTTGTCCCTGGCTATGGCTCCAGCAGAGGGCGCTGTAGTCTCTGTTTGTCCCTGGCTGTGGCTCCAGCAGAGGGCGCTGTAGTCTCTGTTTGTCCCTGGCTGTGGCTCCAGCGTACCACACGGTGATGGAGGAGGTGAGGATGGACTCAATGATGGCCGTGTAGAACTGCACCATCATCTGCACTGGCAGCTTGGCTTTCCTCAGCTGCTGCAGAAAGTACATCCTCTGCTGGGCCTTCTTGATGAGGGAGCTGATGGTGGGCTCCCACTTGAGGTCCTGGGTGATGGTGGTGCCCAGGAAGAGGAAGGAGTCCACAGTGGTGATGAGGAAGTCTTTCATGACGAGGGGGGGCTGGGGGGCTGTGGCTTTCCTGAAGTCCACGATCATCTCCACTGTCTTCTGGGCGTTGAACTATAGGTTGTTACCGCTGCACCAGGACACCAGCCGGTCCACCTCCCTCCTGTAGACAGACTCGACCCTGTCCGAGATGAGCCCGATGAGGGTGGTGTCGTCCGCAAACTTGATCAGTTTTACCGGAGTCATGGCTGGAGGTGCAGCAGTTTGTGTACAGGGAGAAGAGCAGAGGAGAAAGTACACAGCCCTGTGGAATCCTGTGCTGATAGTCCAAGTGTCTGAGACATTCTCCCCCAGCAGCACGCACTGCCTCCGATCCGTCAGGAAGTGAGTGATCCACCTGCAGGTGGAGTCGGGCACATTGAGCTGGGAGTATGCCCGTATCACAGGACAAGTTATTTTATGAGGGGGAGTGTCAAGGTCAATTTTCATGAATCAAGAAGAGATATAATGGCGTGTAACAGTCGGAGGACGGCTTTTTTCTGCAGAAAATTGTCCGGGTCTGGTTGGTGTTTTGTCATCTTCTCACCAATCAAGACTATTTTGCAATTAAACTCCTCAAGTCTGGAGTTCGGTTATTCTTCACCAAGAGTTTGATTCAACAGATCTTCTTTAGATCTGTCAGGTTTCAGGGCTGTCGCTGAGCAACACGGAGTTTCAGCTCCCTCCAAAGATTTTCTATTGGGTTGAGGTCTGGAGACTGGCTAGGCCACTCCAGAACCTTGATCTGCTTCTTACAGAGCCACTTCTTGGTTCTCCTGGCTGTGTGCTTCAGGTCATTGTCATTGTCTAAGGACACAGGACGCTGGGACATTTCCAAGTCCCTATGAACATTGTTTATTTTGTTTTCCACTGTAGCCCCTTGAGGCAACTACTGTTGTGATTTTGGGCGTTACAAAAATAAATTGAATTGAATTGAAAATTGAATGTTGGAAGACCCAGCCACGCCCCATCTTCAATGCTCTGACTGAGGGAAGGAGGTTTTTGCCCAATATCTCGCAATCCATGGCCTCATTCATTCTCTCCTGAATACAGAGCAGTCGCCCTGTCCCCTGTGCAGAAAAGCATGATGTTTCCACTCCATGCTTCACAGTAGGGATGTTGTTCTTGGGATGGTCCTCATCCTTCTTCTTCCTCCAAACATGGCGAGTGGAGTTTTTTCCAAAAAGTTCTATTTTGGTCTCATCTGACCACAAGACTTTCTCTATGAGTCCTCTGGATCATCCAGATGGTCAATGGCAAACTTCAGACGGGCCTGGACAGGTACTGACTTAAGCAGGGGAACCTTCTATGTGATGCATGATTTTAAACCTTGACGGCGTAGTGTATTACCGATAGTGACCATTGAAATTGTGGTCCCAGCTCTCTTCAGGTCATTGACCAGCTCCTCCCGTAGTTCTGGGCTGATTCTTCACCTTTCTTCTCATCATTGAGACCCCACAAAATGAGATCTTGCATGGAGCCCCAGTCAGAGGGGGAGTGACAGTCATCTTTAGCCTCTTCCACTTTCTAACAATTGCTCCAACAGTTGATCTTTTTTCACCAAGCTGCTTGCTAATTGCCCGTAGCCCTTTCCAGCCTTGTGGGGGTCTACAGTTTAGTCTCTGGGGTCTTTTGACAGCTCTTTGGTCTTGCCCATGGTAGTAGGTGGAGTCTGACTGATTGTGGGGTGGACAGGGGTCTTTATGCAGCTAACAAGCTCAAACAGGTGCTACCAATTTAGATTAATAAGTGAAGTAGAGGTGGACTTTTTAAAGGCAGAATTCTTGCTGATTGGCAGATGTTCAAATACTTATTTGACAAACAAATAAATTATCTAAAAATCATAGTGTGATTTCATCTCAGTGGAAATGCACCTACAATGAAAATTTCCGATCCTCCTTTTTAAGTCGGAGAACTTGCAAAATCGCAGGGTTCAAATACTTATTTACATCTCTCTCTCTCTCTCTCTCTCTCTCTCTCTCTCCTCTCTCAGTTCTCTCCTCATCTCTCTCTCTCTCTCTCTCTCTCTTCTCTCTCTCTCTCTCTCCTCTCTCTCTTCTCTCTCTCTCTCTTCTCGCTCTCTCTCTCTCTCTCTCTCTCTCTCTCTCTCTCTCTCTCTCTCTCTCTCTCTCTCTCTCTCTCTCTCTCTTCCTCTCTCTCGTCTTCTCTCTCTCTCTCTCTCTCTCTCTCTCTCTCTCTCTCTCTCTCTCTCTCTCTCTCTCTCTCTCTCTCTCTCTCTCTCTCTTCTCTCTCTCTCTCTCTCTCTCTCTCTCTCTCTATATAATATATATATAATAACTGTTTAGAGCCTGTTTAAGATTTGTAAATTAAAAACTCCAGTTCCCATGATGCATTTGACATCCGGGGGAGGCGCAAGCCCCCGGAGAACAAAATGGTGCCCAATTCAAGTCAACGGCGTGTGCTCATTGGCGCATGTCTCCAAAAAAGTTTCCTTCTTCCGCATTACTTCCTGAATGCGGGTTAGCGCCTCCCCCTTTGTGACCAGTCCGCGTACACCGTTCACCGTGAAGTCAAAAATGTGATTTTTCAGGATTTTAGAAACGGTAAAAAGAGTGACATTCCTTCTATTTCATTTTTAGACTAAAAATAATGTCGCACTTTCGGTAATTTTAGAGGCCGAGCTCTTGAAATGGTCAGGCCTGGAGGCTGCAGTACTGTGGAGCGGCCACTAGTCCATTTGGATCGCGGGCAGGGGGGGCGTGCCTTATCCAGTAGTTGTATTAGATCCACGGGGAGGCGGCGGAACGAGCATAGAAAACGTGCTTAAAAAAGTGACCTCGCGGCTCGAGGTGAGACTTTGTACAATTGTATGAGTGAAAACCATCCAAAGGCTCCAGCCTCGGACCAGTGCGTGCTTTTGTCTCCTTTTGTTGTGTTTGTTCACGCGAGTTTATCTGATTTGGGTGGAAGCACGCGGCGTGACAACAACTGTAATGTGTTTCTGCAGAGACTGACCACCGAGACTGACCACCGAGACGGACCACGACTGTGTCAGGGGAGCAGAGGGGTCAGAAGAGCAGCTGGGACCAACACTTTGTGCACCAGACTCACTCTGAGGTGAGTGAGTCCACGATGCTTTCTCTCATCACGTCAAGCATTTTCATGCACAAAAAAAAAACGTTTTCCATTTCATTTCTACAAATTGTAACGATGCTTTTTCTGTGATGCACACAAATCTGTTTGAACTAAGTTTAGCAAAACCAGCCTTAAGTTCCATCTTTAATCGCGATGACAGTAAAAGGAGACAGATGATGTTTGAACTTAAGTTTTGGTTCTCCCCTTGAACTAAACCTCATTTGTGAATGCTGCATTTAAGGCTCGAGTGCTCAGTGTGCAACACATTGTATGAATGGACTTTAAAAATGATAATGGACTTTACCATTTCAAATCCAACAATATTCAAGTCATAATTCCGTCCTTTTGTGGTTAATCCGAATCAGAAAAGTGTTATTGTCGGTGAACTAATTCTGAATATCGTGCCAAACATTTTGAGATGGATCATTTTTATACTTATATTTTTAGCGGTGCCCGTATTGAAAACCCCACTGTTTCCCTCTGAACGTGGCTCTCTGGGTTTGGAAGGCTCTGGAAGTTAAAATTGCCTGTTGTATTTTTTGAAGTTCCAGAGCAGCAGCACATGTGGACAATGATGAAGAGTTTATCTAAAATGAGCCGCGTGAGTGTCATGTGCTTCCAATCGGAGCGCCTGATTGGACTAATCAGTTTACACTTTGTGCTGCTTTAGTCCCTCTAAAGTTAAAGTGGACCAGGTTAAAACATTAAACAAATATAGTTTTACATATTATATCATTCAAACTTTATTTATTTTATGCACTTTGCATCTATATTTCACAATAATCAACATCGGACAAACGATCCCCTGTTGTTTTATTCTTTTTTTTTAACCCTTTCATTGCAGTCTGGACACTATCAAAAGGAACATGAGCTCTTGAACTTTATAGAATGAATAAAAATTAGACTTGACGATGGAGGTGCACAGAAGCCAAAGTTTACGTAATATAAGTATTTTATTGCATCCTTGTGGCTTGTCAAATTAAACCCAGTTTAGATTTAAAATGATAAGAACCAGAGAACGTCCCTTTTCTCTAATCTGACATGTTCATAACTTAAACGGCAAATGTAAACTAACGGTCGTGGTTTTCTGTGACAATAACCTCTTGACTTGAGTCGGCTTTTTTTGTAAATGTAATCAGAATCATGTTTTACGTATTTGTATAAGTTCATGTACATGTGCTGGCCCCAATACGTAAACAAGTGATCATTTTCCAGACTTTTGGCTGCATTTGTCGACCTGAAAAACAAACGCTGATTCAGAATCAGAGAGGGTTTATTTCCATTGTCAATGAACACGATTCACAAACAGGAACTTGTCTCGGCATTAAGGTGCAACATAAAAACATCATATATTCAATCCAAAGGGCATGCGTTAAACAATTTAAAACTACTATAGTATAAAATAAAAATAGGCATTACTATGTACACAAGAGTTAGTTGTGAGTGAGGGATGAATAGTTGTAACCTTTCATTGGGCACATGTGACTCATTCGAAAGGCAAAGCTTTAATTTCGTCACTAAAACATGTTTATTTCCCCGTTGTCCTCAGCTGCAATGCATGATGGGAGCTTGGGCTGTACATCTTGTGCTAATGGCGCAGTATTTCCATGTAAATGACCTTCGCCTCAGCCATTGCCTTTTGGTCTTTGTTCCAGTTGATTGAATCGTTGTTTGTGCGTGGAAAGGTCAGCCGAGTCTTCTGCCTTCATAGGTCACTCTGCATGTCATTAAAGTGAAGTGTGTGTCTGTCTGTCTGTCCGTCTGTGTGTGTCTGTCCGTCTGTGCGTGTGCGTGCAGGTATCATGGCGGAGAAGGTGCTGGTCGTGGGCAGTGGAGGTCGAGAACATGCTCTGGCCTGGAAACTGGCCCAGTCTCCACACATACAACATGTGCTGGTCGCCCCGGGCAACGCCGGCACGGCCAACTGTGGCAAGATCTGCAACTCGGGTAAACTGGAGTCTGATCACTGTGTTCATATTTCAGTCGCCCAAATAAGCCAGCCGAAGCCTGAAGCCAAATCCAGACTCATCCAGTCCTCAGTTCCACCAGTGTGACTCCTCCTCCTCAACCCCTGTAAGGCCCACCCACCTCCTCCTCAACCCCTGTAAGGCCCGCCCACCTCCTCAGAAAAGTCCAGTTTTCACTTATCCCCTATCCCCGCCCACATCCCCGTACTTGGCTGTGATTATTGGACAAATGGATTCTGAGTGGCACACGTGTTCTAAAATGTCACTTGGTCAAATGTCTGCTTGTTACGGTGAAACGTCCCTATGAAGAGGCGGGGCTTATCGGATTTGAACAGGAAGTGAATGGACCCGTTTTAAATTAGGTCGTTTTTAGATCAGTAATGCAGTTCACGATGAGCACAAAGTGAGACCCCGCTGTACTTGTGGTATACGACACAAGTACCTGAAAAGCACAGCGCGTCTCCTTTAACGCCCGTCACCAGTACTGGTATCGTTTGCTTGCAGAGGTGTCGGTGAGTAACCACAGCATCCTGGCCCAGTTCTGTAAAGACCACCACGTGGGGCTGGTGGTGGTGGGCCCCGAGGTGCCCCTTGCAGCAGGTGAGTGTCTGACCTGAATCTGTCGGTGCTTTTAGACAAATGACCCTTCACAATGACCCATATGCTCGCGTTCGCCCGCAGGGATGGTGGACGACCTGACTGCAGCCGGAGTGCCCTGTTTCGGCCCCTCCGCAAAGGCGGCTCAGCTCGAGGCCAGTAAAAGCTACTCCAAAGCCTTCATGGAGCGCCACCACATCCCCACGGCTCGCTACGGCGCATTTACCCACCCGGACGACGCCTGCAGATACATACGAACGTGAGCACTACTGCGGTGGGCTCCGATATGGTCCAGGGCCTTCTCCTGCTTCCTGAAAACGTGGTGTAACTAAGACGTAACCATTGGCTTTTAATGCCGTGCAACTGTGAATAAAATGTAAATATATTTAATGGGAAAGGTTAGACCAATAAGCAAATTACTTTTCCATTGATCAATTTAATTTGTTTTTGAAACGCCCAAAGTCACGAGCGGACTTTCAGCTGATCAACACTTCAGAGTAATTAAAGCAAAGAACAGCCACAACAAAGTAGATGTAGTATAAGTGATACTGCAACTCCAAATGAGTGGAAAAGGAGGAACCAGCAAATCTTTATCACCAATGAACCACAAAAGAGAGACTCGGCCTGGTCCCATGACTTGTGCCGACGCCTCCAATCGTTAGAATTGCACCCTTCTGCTAAAATCGTTCTCTCTAACGTGCGGCTCCTTATGCAGAGGTGGGCTTTGTTTGGCTCGTGGTGCGTTCACTGACTGCGTGTGTGTGTGTGTGCGCACGTGTGTGTGTGTGTGTGTGTGTGTGCTGTGCGCACGTGTGTGTGCGCACGTGTGTGTGTGTGTGGGTGGGGGTGGGTGTGGGTGTGGGTGTGTGTGTGGGTGGTGTGTGCGTGGGTGGTGTGTGCGTGGGTGCGGGTGGTGTGTGCGTGCTCCTGCAGGGCGTCGTTCCCAGCGCTGGTGGTGAAGGCGAGCGGGCTGGCGGCGGGGAAAGGCGTGATCGTGGCTAAAGACCAGGAGGAGGCCTGTCAGGCGGTGCTGGACATCATGAAGGTACTTCAAATGCAGTCAATTGAGTTTGACATTAACATAAGTTTTTTATGACTTTGAATTTAAAGTCAGTAACTTGACACAAGCTTGTGTCCGTCACACAAACGGGTGATCTTCATTGTTCCAGGATTTCTTAAGAATTGAGAGGATTTGCACTGAAGGTTTTGGGGATCGATTACATCTTTTTAAAGCCCAGTGAGGTGCAGTCGGGACCGATCATTTAATGCCTTCATAAAACATCAGATTCTCAATAATCTATCCAAAGAAATAGAGGATATTTAGAGCCAAAATGAGTTTGGTTCCTATAAAAGTTGATTGAGCAGCTCTTGACTTTCTTTGCTCCGTGTTTTTACGGCCTTGAAACTACCAGCACATCTCGGTCTGAAGAATAAATTGAGTTGGTTCATACCAAAACTGTAATTGCTGTTTTCTGCAGTTGTTCAAGTGAATGATGCGTTTCAGGGCGGGGCCTTTGGTTCTGCCGGGGAGACTGTCGTTGTGGAAGAGCTTCTGGAAGGCCAGGAAGTGTCTGTAAGTTCCAGTAAATCCACCACAGATTGTGTGGTTTTGAAGAAGTAAATGCCGTTTGTCTTTTTGTAGTGTCTTTGCTTCACCGACGGAGTCTCCGTTTCGCCCATGCCCCCGGCACAAGATCACAAGCGACTGCAGGACGGCGACTTGGGGCCAAACACGGGCGGGATGGGTGCCTACTGCCCCACCCCTCAGGTACAGCGGGCTCGACACAGGGGGTACATCAGGTCGGGCTGCTGTGACACTGGTGGGGGGGTTTGTTGGCGCAGGTGAACCAGCAGCTGCTCCAGGACATCAGAGACGACGTTCTGCAGAAGACTGTGGACGGGATGAGGGAGGAGGGAGCGCCCTACACGGGTGAGTCCACCACGGGACCCGGGTACATGTGTGTAGAAGTGTGTTTTACCTTTTTCAATTTGAAAGTATTAAAGTGGAACTTTAAAGCGTGTTAAAGTCTCTAAAAATGAATGAATGCTGCGTTTGGAGGTTGGAAAGTACTTACAAATACTCACGTTACTGTAATTGAATAGATTTTTCAATTACAGTGATTGTACTTTTGATTGTAAACAATCTCTTCTCCTGCTCAGAATCTCCACCTCACTGTCTTCAATAGAGTGGTTTGTGGCTTTGAGATGAAGATGCACAGCACTTTGGGGTCCTGAACTTGAGTGTCTTCTGTGCTGATAAAGCCTCTTGTGAAGTGGCTGTTTAGTCTCCCCTATGTGGCGCTCTTTACAGCTTTCTTCACGGCATTGGATAGAATACACTACATTGCTCTGCTTTTGTGTAGGCATCTTGTCCTTAGGGTGAACCAGTTTTTGTCTTAAAGTGTACCTGGTTTGAAATAAACACGGACTTCGTGTGGGGCTAAAAACTCTTTGCTGTTTTTCTGACGGGACAGGGACATAAGGGACAGGGACATAAGGGACAGGGACATAAGGGACAGGGACATAAGGGACAGGGACATAAGGGACAGGGACATAAGGGACAGGGACATAAGGGACAGAGACCCTCTTTCTTCTTGGTTCTGTTTCCCTTTTGTCCCTTTTGTCCTGCCAAAAGTCAGTGTACAATAGGATGTAGGGGGCCCATCACAGGGCTGTTAGCAGTTTCAAGTGAAACCAAAAAACTCCCTTTTATCAGGAGGTCCCGCCCTGTGGGCAGGGCTTACATGGAGGAGGATATAAACCAGAGTTACCAGACTTGTTTCACAGATTGAGAATGACTCTTGGATTAGAGTCCAAACGTTTTGTTTTTCTAAAATGGAGTCCAGATGAAACAACTGAATCTTTTTCTACAATGGAGCCCTGCTGGACGAATGAGGGATTACACCGACAAAGTTCACAATTGGGAATAAGCAGTTCAAGCGAGGTTCCATAAGTTCAAGTCTGGAACACCATAAATGCTGAACATTTCACAACCATTTTAAAACCTTTCAAATTGCCATGAATTTAAGGCAGCGTTTAGATTAGTCACAACACATTTCTAATTGAATGTTCTTTTCGCTTGATCTCTGTTTAGGTGTTCTTTACGCCGGACTGATGCTGACTAAGGACGGCCCCAAAGTTTTAGAGTTCAACTGTCGATTTGGAGATCCAGAGTGCCAGGTCTGCTCCTAACATGACTTTGTTGTTGGGCTTCTCGTTCATGTAGTTGGTCTGCACGTGTTTAATTCCAGGTGCTGATGCCTCTGCTCAAGTCAGACCTGTATGAAGTCCTCATGAACACAATCAACGGTAAACTGGCCTCCAACGCCCCCATGTGGCACCAGGAGAGCTCTGCAGTCACTGTGGTCATGGCCAGCGCCGGATACCCAGGCGCCTACAAGAAGGGGGTCGAAATCACAGGTAAAACAGACCGAACGGAAGTCTTATTTTGAAAGAGTTTCCCACTGTAAAATGCTGCTCTTTTTGAGGTCTCTCCCAAGTTCAAGACACGGGCCTACTGGTGTTCCACGCTGGCACGGCTCTCAAAGACGGGGCCGTAGTTTCCAGCGGTGGGCGTGTCCTTACAGTCACAGCCGTCCAATCATCTCTGGCTTCGGCTTTGGAGGCAGCCAATAAGGGAGTGGCGGCAGTGGGCTTCCCCGGAGCCGTGTTCAGACGTGACATCGGGCACCGCGCCATCGCCTTTCTGAACCAGCACAGGTCCAAAACGCCAAACTGTTTTGTCCAGTGAAAAAAAGCTCGTACTACATGGACAAAGCTGCTCATTTGCCCCAGTTGCCCGACACTTGCTAACACAGTTCTGTTCCAGAAGGCTGACCTATAAAGACTGTGGAGTGGACGTGGCGGCCGGGAACGCGCTGGTGGACTTGATCAAACCCATGGCAAAAGCGACGGCTCGCTCTGGTAGTCCCACTTCACGTGTTTCGTTTGTGGTTGTGACGTGTAATCTGTCCCCGGAGAGAGTAGCTCAAGTGCTTTCTGATCGCACAGGCTGTAATGCGGAGCTGGGAGGTTTCGCCGGGCTGTTCGACTTGAAGGCGGCAGGTTTTGTCGACCCCATCTTGGTCTCTGGCACTGATGGCGTAGGCACCAAACTCAAGGTAAATTAGTTTGACTGTTTTTAAAGCTTTGATTTGTCTTATTTCAATACATGTTCACGTCGTCCCTTCAATCTGTCAGTCTGTTTTCTATTGGTCTGAATTTAGTCTGAAAGTCTACAAAATGACTTTGTGGAGGAGTATCTGCCACTTGTATTGAAGGAGATGTTACTGCTGTGCCTGGAATGTTCCGCAGCATGGCATTAAACTTGAGATGAGCAGGTGACGCCAAGTTACAGGTCAGATCTGCGCAGAGGCGAGTCCACTCGGTCAAAATGTGTTTGAATGGGATTTCTTGAGCAACAAAAACATCTGTAAATGACTACGTTAGTTTAATGCCGTACTGTGGAACATTCAAAGCATTTTCATAGAGACAAAGAGATTGCATATTTGACTTGAATTCAAGGTGTTTGTTCCCTTGACAAGGTAAAGCTTCTCTCGCACTCTGAACACAGTTCGTGAGAAGTCCTGTAGGAGTTCCAACTGAATGACCTGAATGACCTGACTGTCCCCGTGTTTCAGATTGCCCAGGCTTGTGACAGACACGAGGGCCTTGGTCAGGACCTGGTTGCCATGTGTGTCAATGATGTTCTGGCCCAAGGTGCAGAGCCTCTGTTTTTCCTGGACTACTTCTCCTGCGGCCGGCTGGACGTGGGCGTGGCCGCTCAGGTCGTTGGGGGGATTGCTAAAGCGTGTGAGCTGGCAGGTTGTGCTCTGCTTGGTACGGACTCGCTAAAACACTCTGCACAGATAAATCTACATCAGCTAACATCTCCAGTTTCTAATGTTAATATTGCAGTTGTAACGTGTAAAAATACCCTTCTCACCCGATAATCAGACATCTCAGTGCTTGCCTTTTGCTTTCTAACTGGAGTTCATCATCTCTGTCAGTGGGGTAAAAGACTAGAACACGGTCTTGAAATTTAAAGGTGCACTGTGTAACTTTTCTGCTGGAGGATTCACGTCCTGCCTGTGTCCTGGAATGTTCCGCAGTAAGGCAGGTTTTACATTTGTTTACGCGTTTGTTTCTGTGTAAATGTGCAGGTGGTGAAACGGCGGAAATGCCCGGCTTGTACCCCGTCGGGGAGTATGACCTGGCTGGGTTCTGCGTGGGAGCGGTGGAAAGGGGAGCGCTGTTGCCCAGACTGGGGGACATGGCCGAGGGAGATCTTGTGATTGGGATCGCCTCATCAGGAGTGCACAGCAACGGCTTCAGCTTGGTGCGCAAAGTCCTAGAGCGGGCAAAGCTCACCTACAGCTCGCCTGCTCCTTTCGGCCAACCAGGACGCACTGTTGGTATGTGGAGGAGCTGAACTAAATGAATGGCGTACGCGTGTGGATCACGGGCCACACTGCTCCTCTAGTGGATCACGGGCCACACTGCTCCTCTTAAGGGGAGCACGGGCCACACTGCTCCTCTTAAGGGGAGCACGGGCCACACTGCTCCTCTTAAGGGGAGCAGGGCCACACTGGGCCACACTGCTCCTCTTAAGGGGAGCACGGGCCACACTGCTCCTCTTAAGGGGAGCACGGGCCACACTGCTCCTCTTAAGGGGAGCACGGGCCACACTGCTCCTCTTAAGGGGAGCACGGGCCACACTGCTCCTCTAGTGGGCTATTCTCCAGCGGCCAGTTTCAAAAAGGTTAAATGTCAGTGTCACAATCATGACTTTATCCCTTTTTGACGCGCTTTCGTCCTCAATATTTATCTTTAATTCAGGGCTGCAAGATGAATCGCCATCGACTCGGAATCACAATGTAAATGGATGCAATGTATGAATCCCATCATTAAAACCAATTGCAAAACTTTTCAGACAAAAATAAAATGGCAATTTTAGATATTTTTCCCCAAACCGTGGAGCCCTACTTTGGTGTTTCCTGTAAAAGCGAGTTAAGTGGTTATACATTTTAATGCATTGCACTGCCAAATTAGTTTAACATCAAAGGCCTAACTTCACTGATTGACAAGGGAAATGACTCGGTCCGATGGGCATCATGTTCTCTCCCATTTGGTCAAAATAACTGCTACAAAACATGAATGAAACCATGTTTTCCAGGTGAAGTTCTCTTGACGCCCACAAAGATCTACAGTCGCCTGCTGCTGCCCGTCCTGAAGAGTGGAGCTGTGAAAGCCTATGCGCACATCACAGGCGGAGGACTGGTGGAAAATATCCCTCGGGTGCTGCCCCCTGAGCTGGCGGCCCATCTTGGTTTGTTCAAGTGGCACACATTGAAGAATGTCCTGTGTTTGTACTGAGCATTTGTGTTTTAGATGCGTCCCATTGGAGCGTCCCGCCGGTGTTCTCCTGGCTGCACAAAGAAGGAGGCCTAAGCGAGGAGGAGATGTCTCGTACGTTCAACTGTGGGCTGGGGGCCGTTTTAGTGGTGGCCCCCCCGGACGCTCAGAGAGTCCTGCGGCAACTGCAAGCCTACGAAGAGGCCTGGATCGTCGGCTCGTTGGCCAAAAAGCAGCTCGGTGTGTTAATCTAAAGACACTGGTAGATGAGTGCAAAGGGGGTAGGTGAAAACAGGACTTTTCTGAGCACTGGCGCCTCAGTTACAGGACCAAACGGGATGAACTCAAACATGCAGGAATCGCAGTACAACTGAGTAAGACAATAGTGATGTGGAAACACTGTCACCGGGTTAAACGCTCATTAAAGATGATTGTGTGACGATTGCTCATTGATCTGCATAACATGTCCTCTTTTAATGTCATGTATGTTCAGGCGCAGAGAACGTGCTGGTTCGTAATCTGAAACAAAGCCTTCAGAACTCAGAAGGGGGCGCTACTGCAGATGTAAAGCTGGAGAAAAATGGTCACGGTGAAAACTGCGCGCCACGCATAAAGAAAAAAGTGGGAGTCCTCATCTCTGGCACAGGTTTGAAAAAGTGTTTATGGAAATGTTGAAGGATAAAATGGGCTCCAAACATTGTTGTTTGGTCAGGCACAAACCTCCAGGCGCTGCTGGAGCAGGCCAGACGTCCCTCGAGCTCTGCAGAGATTGTGGTGGTCATTTCAAATAGACCGGGAGTACAAGGCCTCAAGAGGGCAGCACTGGCCGGCATCCAGACACGGGTAAACCTCACGTAATTTGTGCAGTCACAATTCAATGTGACAAAGTGACTCTGTTTCAACAGGTGGTAGACCACAAGTTGTACGGGAGCAGAGCGGAGTTTGATGGAACCATTGACCGTGTGTTGGAGGAGTTTGGGGTGGAGCTGGTCTGCCTGGCCGGCTTCATGAGGATCCTGACCGGGAGCTTTGTCAAGAAATGGAATGGTGAAGGAAGAATGTTTAGGCCACAAGCTTTATTTCACCATTTATTCACTTTTTTTGTACTATAATGGTCCTTGTATTCACATTTTACAGGAAAGCTACTTAACATCCACCCCTCTTTACTGCCTTCGTTCAAGGGAGTGAATGCCCAGAAACAGGCCCTGCAGGCTGGGGTGCGGGTCAGCGGCTGCACGGTCCACTTTGTAGCAGTAAGTACTTGAGGGTTTTAGCCCAGCAGTGGTCCTCCTGTGCTTTACTAGCGTCTGGTGTGCAGGAGGAGGTGGATGCAGGAGCCATTATTGTCCAGGAGACGGTGCCAGTGCTCAGTAACGACACAGAGCAGAGTTTGTGCGACCGGATCCGGGAGGCTGAACATAGAGCGTTTCCGGCCGCCGTGGAGCTCGTGGCCAGTGGCGCCGTGCGACTTCGAGAAGACGGACATATCAGCTGGAACACATGAGTGTTTATCATCTGTAGTCAGGGTTACACGGAATACATTCCACTTTGTCATGAATTTAAGAAGTACTGATCTCGTACAGTGTTTGACTAGTGCATTCTAGAGCTAAATGTGGATCGCATTTAGTCTCAATTAGGATTTGATTGTATTTACATTCCAAATCATTAAAAATGACTTTCAATCTTAATCAGCGCCTGTCATCTGACTCTTGATTTAAGTTTCATTTATGTTTGCCGTTTCAGATGTCTTTATTTTTAACTTTAAGGAGCGTAAACCCAAAATGTTCACTAAGAACTATAAAAACACCTGCAGTGCTCCAGCTCTGTTAGTGCCACAGAAAGTGTTCAATCAAAAGCGGGTCAAATATAAACGGTCACTTTTTACTAGAACGTGTCCAGAGGATGCATGTACTGCACTGTTCTCAGTCAGAAGGACCAATCGTGAGGGGAATACCGTCTGGCCTCACTCTTTCCATCTGAAGCGCAGCACTGACAGGCGCTCATTTCCAGCTCTGGTGCTCAAACAGGCTTCTCCTCTCAGTCCACACTGGCCCAAAAGACTCATCAGTTCATCTGGTGACAAAGACAAGACTTGACATTTACGGAGGATTATTCCAGAAACGCCGTGACTCTTGCACTCACCTGGGTTGTTCTCCAGGATGGTAATCAGGTAAAACAGCCCTTTTTTAGACAATAGTTTTGAGACCACAGGCAGGAATTTGTCCACAACCTCTCTTCCTCTTTCCCCTCCAGCCCAAGCCGCTTCTATCCCTGAACTGCCCACCTGCCATTCAAAGTAAAGACAAATGCCAGAATACAAAGCGACATTTGTGTGGGAGTTTAAGTCATGTTTTGGTCAATATTTGAAAAGTATAAATTCCCTCATGTCCCCAGCAAGATCTGATTGCTTTGTCTGGAGCAAAAAAGTGACACTGTGCGCCTCTCTTCCAGACACTTACCTCCTCAGAAGACGTGACCACATAGGGCGGGTTAAACAGCAAAACATCCACTTGGCCTTTCAACCGAGGCAACAGGCCATCTACCTGAAGACAAGTCATCACAAGCAAGGTTTGGGACACGTTCATATGTAAAAACGGATTGAAACTTACCAAATTAGTGATGACAGGCTGCAGGGAGACGTTGTTACAGGAGGAGGTTTGGGCAGTGCATTTCGCAGCTGCAACATTCACATCTGTGCAACTGCAGAACAAAAGTACGAGAACATAATGGAATGGCGTCAGAGCAAAACCATGAGCTCATAATAAAGTTAAAGCTAGGTCTTGCTCTGTGGTGAAAATGACTTTTAGTACATGGCTGTGTACCCTAACCCTGTGTCTGTAATGGGCCTTTTCTGTCTCATGTGGACCATCTGAGATGATATAAAAGTAGATGAGATGTGGAGAGAGGAGGAGGAACAGTGCAGAGGCCTTCAGACGTCTCACCACCTTGCTCTGCTTAAACAAACCTGGTGACACATTTTTCTGACTGTTTAAACAATTATGCCTAAATGTACCTCTTCACCTGCTCACAAGGTGGCGCTGCCCCTTTAAAAAGGTGCTGCTAGCAGAGCATGGCTCTATTCGAATAGGTAAGAGGTCGGCACAGTTTCTTACTGTGCTTAATTGTGTTTCTGACTAACGACTACAGGGGCCAATACAGAAGCTTTAACGCAATATTTGACCCTTGTTTTGGGGAAACGGCCCTCGTGACCATCTTCTCCTCTACAGACGTTATCAGGGATTATTTATAAAATCATAACCAGGAAACAGCTGCATGTCCAACCAGGAAGTACATTAAGAACGTCACCATATTGGGACATTATATATTTAAATATGGGCAACATTTGAGTAAAACCAAAAATGTAATCATTTGAGTCTAACCTGTTACATGCACTTTCAGGACACGACTCTTTACTTTTAGGATGCTTTAGTCATGTATATATTATTATACATTATATTATCATACTTCTGCCTAATCTGCTCCTGTACCTTTGTTGCAACACTGGAATGTCCCCACTGTGGGACAAATAAAGGTGATCTGATCTTAAATGTCTCCAAAGTCCTTCATCTGTCTTCTTCTTCGTGTTCCTTTAACTAGAATATTCCACAGTACGTCTGTCTCCATGGAGACTGTATAACCTTTCTGATGCAATGGCCTTGCGCACGGCGCTTTCCACCTGCGGAAAGTTTCGCAGTGAGGCTTTACCTGTGCACTGGGACACACTTACATGTAGAGAGCTGCAGGGCCCAGCACAGACGCCAGAAACGCGGAGACCACGCCGGAGCCGCTGCCCACTTCCACTTCCACACACACACTCGGACTAGAATAAACACGTTATTGTTGCTGTGTTGTTTACGTCTCTATAAAGAGTGAAGCAAAGCGAGGGTCTCTCACCTCGAGCCCCTTAACATCTCTGCGTCCTTTTCCAGCGCGTCTATCAACAGATACGAGTCCTCCGCGGGCTCGTACACGTCCCGAAACTCTCCCCGGCCCGCGTGGGACGAGAGCGGCGTGGGGAAGCTCACTGCCATCCACGGAACCTTTCTTTAGTCTGCACAATTCAGCCAAACACGACTAAAAACGCGACTAAAACACGGGGAACCGGCTGACGCATGCGTAAAGGACTACAGGAACTCGCTGGTCTCAAAAAAGCTCTTTGCGCAATGTCGCCCCCTGCTGGATGGAGATGTCGCCCCCTGCTGGACGAGAATGTCGCCCCCTGCTGGATGGAGATGTCGCCCCCTGCTGGATGGAAATGTCGCCCCCTGCTGGACGAGAGTGTCGCCCCCTGTTGGACGAGAATGACGCCCCATGCTGGATGGAAATGTCGCCCCCTGCTGGACGGGAAGTGCTCGGCACAAATCCAAATCACGGGCCTCAAACTGGAAATGACTTCACGGCTTCGGTTTGTCGTGATGGCCGTGATCGTGGATCTATTATAATAACGTGATGAGTGTTAGGAAATATCTCAGGATAAACAAATCTTGAATTGATTATATTTTCCGTGAAATTGGAAACATTTACAGAAGATTAAAATGAGGTTGCACGGTTTCATAGTGTTATACGGGAATTATTATCAAACACAAGGAATTAAATTATATTTAAAATGATAATTATGTTGTCACATATCTAAGACAAAGCCCTCTCTTTTCACGAATAGAACAACTTTCCTTGGAAATTAACAGTTTTTAAAGAATAAAACTGACTAACCCGTCCAGTGAAACGCGTCATGCACCTGCTGTGCATTCTCACCACGGCCAGCAGGTGTCGCCGTTTGCCCTCCATGGTGAATAGACTTAGTGTTCTATTTCTGAACGTCCCGGCTCCTCCAGCTCCTGCAGAAATCCGGGAATGAGGCGGTGCGCACACAGTTTCTTCCTGTATTTAAGACGCACCAGGACCAGGACCAGGACCAGGACCGACCATGGCTCAACAAACCAACATTTTTCTCCAGATTCTACGAGCGACACCAAAGTAAAGGTGAAAGTGTGAGTAGCCCATCTCAGCTGTCCGAATGTTCTACGTCATGATTAGTGTCACTTAGAACTATGATATTGGCCTGTGTTTCCTGACTCTAAATAAGCATGATGTTTTACGGTCAGAGGTAAAACAAATCAAATAGCTTATTAAAAGTGTATTTAATATTGAATTCATTATAATACAGCCTTTGTAATCACTTTTACATGAATAAAACAATATCAACATAGGTCTCGTAGCTTATTGTGTTATTATCTATCAAGGTTTGTATCTATAGCCTATATTCTTTATATTCAGTATTTTCTTTATTTAACACAAGTGAATTATAATCAGTGGTTCCATAGCGTACACTGAAGGGTCCTGTGAATAAAACCCCAAGTTTTGAGGTGTAGAACGACGAGGAGAACGCTGCAGAATGAAGACCACCCAAGCTTTTATGTTGGTCTCTGTGTGATCAAGTCCTTTGCCGTGGAAAAGTGCCCAACAGGAGCAGGCGGCATGATGGAACCCAGATGCCCAGTTGTTAAAGTTAAAATCAGGTCCATAACATTTAGAGTTGTGGACCAAGACAGGCGGGGAATACTTGACTAGAGAGTAGTTCATCCACTTGAACCCACCCATAGTGGTCCTCTTCTTTCTGCCTTGAAACGACACCTTTGCGTCTGCTTTACCTTCATGACTAAGGGTTAGGGTTAGGGTGAGACAGATCTGTTCCCAAATGTCAGGGCTGGGCCTCGTCTAGACGAGATGTTTGTTGCCTCATAATTACAGCTTCCTGCAGTGCGGACCATGTGTGACGAGCATAAACTCTCCTTTAGACCCCGAGAGCAGACGCTCCTTGACTTGCAGCTTGTTTACCATAGCAACACCTTGTACACAACCTGTTATTCTTGCACGTCGTTCCTTGTAGCAGCAAAGGGTTAAGACAGAATCTGATGTCACATCATTTCTTTCAGCCACGACGATGTGGCTGCAGTTGTGGTGGCACTAGTGGTCTCAGCGGACCACTGTCAGAGTAAGTCCACCACAGCTTTCATCCACTGGGTTGTTTTTAGACACATCTTTGCACGGCGTGGTTAAGATGCTGTTCTGTTACTCCTGCAGCCGTGGGTGACTCGACTAAGGATGTGGGCTCCAGCCTGGCCCCTGGCTCAGCTCTTCTGCTGGCTGCTTCTGGCTGTGTCCCGGGCGTTTGGTACAGTATGAATTCTCCTGAATTATTCGAGCCCGGGCAAAGACTCAAACAAAACAGTTTGACAGAAACATCTGCGTACCTTTGCAGAAGTAAATGTTAGAGATCAGTCTTTAAAGTTGGATGGCGAATAATCAATGTGTGGTTTCAATGAGGCTTTAAAGCAGGTGCCAAGATTCAATATGTATTTTTCTAGTTGGAAAGTCCAAAAGTAGACTTTTAGTTGCTTGAACCACCATTTTAGAAGCATGTGATTGCAGCTGTTTTGGTCATTCTTTAAAAGGAAAAGGTTGCTTAGTCAACTATTTATAAAGTCTTAAGAAGCTTTATATATTTGTTTATAAGCGCTTTGACTATTACTAGTATTTGTAGATGACTTATTGCACTTTATAAATGTTAATGAGCCTTAACCAGAGCCTTAATAAGCTGCGTAATAAACACTTTTCAAGAACCAGAGATAACAAGAGCTTATGAATACATTATAAATCATGTGCTAAGAACCTTCCCAGCGTTACATGAAACCTTTTATTTGACTCTTGTTTCAGTTCTTTCTTATGTTAATGTTTGTTACATTTGAAGTTGAAAATAGTAGACCGGGTCCCTGACGTTAACTGAAAATGTCTTGTATGTAAGTGTTTTGTGCAAAAGTGTTTTGTGCAAAAGTGTTTTGTGCAAAAGTGTTTTGTGCAAAAGTGTTTTGTGCAAAAGTGTTTTGTGCAAAAGTGTTTTGTGTGTAAATGTTTTGTGCAAAAGTGTTTTGTGTGTAAATGTTTTGTGCGTAAGTGTTTTGTGTGAGTGTTTTGCGCGTGAGTGTTTTGCGTGTAAGTGTTTTGTGCCTAAGTGTTTTGTGGGAAAGTGTTTTGCGCGTGAGTGTTTTGTATGAGTGTTTTGCGCGTAAGTGTTTTGTGCGTAAGTGTTTTGTGCGAAAGTGTTTTGCGTGAAAGTGTTTTGTGCGTAAGTGTTTTGTGCGTGAGTGTTTTGCGTGTAAGTGTTTTGTGTGTAAATGTTTTGTGCGGAAGTGTTTTGTGTGAGTGTTTTGCGAGTAAGTGTTTTGTGCGTAAGTGTTTTTTGCATAAGTGTTTTGCGCTTTAGTGTTTTGCGCTTTAGTGTTTTGCGCGTAAGTGTTTTTCGCGTAAGTGTTTTTGGTGCAAGAGGTTTTGCGTGTAAGTGGTTTGCGCTTAAGTGTTTTATGCATAAGTGTTTTGTGCGTAAGTGTTTAGTGTGTTTGCAGGTGTGGTCACTGCTCCGTCCAGCCTCACCGTGGGAGTGGACCAGCCTCTGAACCTCAGCTGTAGCATCAGCACCTCCACAGGCGACACCATCTACCAAGTCCGATGGCTGGACAAACACAAGCGCCCCCTGCTGGTGTACGAACCCGGCTCCCCGCTCCACGTCAGCCACCAGGAGCCAAACGTGCAGTTCGGCACTTCACTCCCCGGGGCCAGTCACATCACCATCTCGGCAGTGAGACCAGAGGACGAGGGCTGCTTCCTCTGCATCTTCCACGTGTATCCAGGCGGTCAGCAGGAAGGACAGACGTGTGTCACCGTCACCGGTAAGACCGGGCGGTCAGCAGGAAGGACTGACGTGTGTCACCGGTAAGACCGGGCGGTCAGCAGGAAGGACAGACGTGTGTCACCGTCACCGGTAAGACCGGGCGGTCAGCAGGAAGGACTGACGTGTGTCACCGGTAAGACCGGGCGGTCAGCAGGAAGGACTGACGTGTGTCACCGGTAAGACCGGGCGGTCAGCAGGAAGGACAGACGTGTGTCACCGTAAGGAGCCGGGCGGTCAGCAGGAAGGACTGACGTGTGTCACCGGTAAGACCGGCGGTCAGCAGGAAGGACAGACGTGTGTCACCGGTAATAAAACCGGGCGGTCAGCCAGGACAGTCGTGCCCAGTGGTAGAATCTGGCCACCCAAAGTAAAGTTTGGTTTGATTTCGAGCCAACTTTCACGTCAGAAATAAAATGTGAACAAAATCATCACCAGCTTTTCTTCTAAAATGTGATTCCAACCTTTTCCATGGTCACATGGGCTAAAGATGCGCTCTGTCACTTTTCTCATAAGTGGGCGTCTCCATGACTTTTTTGATTTGCAAAGCTTGGAATGTTCCACAAAATGGCATTCATTCAATCACATTTTTATTATCGCTTTTCTGAGTGGAGTCGCCTCTCCACAGCTCTTACCTGTAATCTGACCTTAATGCCATACTGTGGAACATCCGTGGAGACAAAAGAGAAGCTCTGCACTTTAAATTGAGAAAAACCGAATACAGTTTCTACATATATGTTTTAAATGTAGTTTATATGAAAAGCCCCACACGCGCGCCCCTGCTGTTCACTTTCATGCGTTAGCTTGACTGTGCTGAAGAATGAATCTAACCCTAACCCTACCCTAACCCTAACCCTACCCTACCCTAACCCTACCCTAACCCTACACTGACCCCTACCCTGACCCTACCCTGACCTACCCTACCCTACCTAACCCTGACCCTACCTAACCCTACCCTAACCCTAACCCTACCCTAACCCTAACCCTGATCCCTACCCTAACCCTGACCCTAAACCCTGACCCTAACCCTGACCGCTAACCCTAACCCTACCCTAACCCTGACCCTGACCCTGACCCTAACCCTAACCCTACACCCAACCCTGACCCTAACCCTAACCCTAACCTGACCCTAACCCTGACCCTACCCTAACCCTAACCCTGACCCTGACCCTACCCTAACCCTGACCCTGACCCTACCCTAACCCTAACCCTAACCCTAACCCTAACCCTGACCCGACCCTGACCCTGTAAAGTCCCTCACTCTGGACCTGCTTGTGCTTTGACTGAATCCACAGGGAACGTGAAGCACAACAGCAGCACCAGCGGTGAAGCCGGCAAAGCCGCCACTCTCACATGTTCTTACACTTTACCAGCTAAAGTGCTCCAGGTCCTGTGGAGGAAGATCAGCGAGCAGGGCAACACCAGCACCATGGCGTCCTACTCCAGATACGAGCAGCGTGTTCAGATCCACCCCGTGTTTTTAAACAGAGGCACTTTGAATCCAAATGTGGGCCATTCAGAGCTGCGGATTGAGGAGGCCACGATGGAGGACGAAGCTTGTTACTCGTGCGAGTTCCACACGTATCCGGACGGGACCAGGAGTGCCAGGACCTGCCTCGCCGTCTATGGTCTGAGTCCTGTCCTGAATCCTACTTCACACAATATGTCTTTTTTGGCACTAGGGCATTAAAGCAGTCGTCACTAAGTTATTAACAATACTATAAATAATAATGATAACCCTTAATTTAACCAGGTCAGCCCCTTTGAGAGCCTCTTGTTCAACCTTAAAGGCATTATTATAAAAGTGTCGTTATTATAAAGTGTTACAGTCTTACACTGTAAATGAGTCAAGTGGGAGTAAAAGACGGGCGTGTGAAAATGACTTTTATTAAAGTGTTCATTCTTATGTTCTGTTTTTCAATGAAAAGCTGAAAGCCACTTTGTGTTTTTCTTTTCAAATGCACTAATCGTGTGCTTTCCTTCCAGTGTTGCCAAAACCAGCGGTGAACTACGTGAGCGTCCCGCCCAACGCCATTGAAGCCAACTGCAGCGCGCGGTCCAGACCTTCGGCCCAGATTACGTGGGACTTTGGGGGGGACAATGGGACACTGGGACCCCCTGTGTTCTCGTCCTTTAACCACAGCGACGGGACCACGACAGTGACCAGTACAGTGTTTTTCAAATCACAAATCCTCAGTGACGTCAAGTGCACCATTCACCACCCCGGGCTGGACAAACCTCTAGTAGTGTCCCTGATGGACGGTATGGACTTTATGTTTGTTCTTTTGTTTATACTGTCATGTCCCAGCGTGCGTGCTGTGGCGGCCATGTTACTGCTGTAAACTTGACCATGTGTTTGTGTCGCTATAGTGGCTCCATCTCTGGTCGTGCTGCTGACCGTGTGTGCTGTGGCGGCCATGTTACTGCTGTGTCTGTGCGCCTGCCTCTGCAAGTGCTTTGTGTGCAACAACGGTAAACGACCTGATTTTCTTTCCTTTAGACAAGTAAAACTGTCCTGTATGTGCAGTTTGTCATAAACTCGTTTTCCACTCACTTTATTCTCACTTTATACTCACTTTATAGTCATAAGAGCATTGTGCGTCTGGTACTACATTATGGCACAGACACACGAGCTAAACCAAACGCACACTCTGGAAGTGTGGGGGAAAGATTGTACGGTGGTGACAGAAACATTTGACCAGAACACGTAGTAAAGGTCACTCAAGGTCAGCGTGTGACATTCCACATGGACGTGGCGGTGCGGACAGGCGTTCCCTTATCGCCCCTGTGGTGCCAGGGAAACGCCAGCCTTGCCATTTCACTGTAATCACAATCCAACCCAAGTCAAAAAGGACTGGTATATGTGGGCGCTCTCTGACTCAAACTGGAGTCAAAACAATGGTCAGAACAACAGGAGCAATGCCAAGGCGACAACTGGAATGTTCATGTTCCCAAAACAAACACTGGAAGGTCAATTAAATAGCCCCCACTTGATTCATGTTTTGCCACTCCCTTCTCTTGATGTTCTGTCACGTAAAGAAGCCCATGTTTTTGTCTGAGGCACAGACAGACCCACAGTCCTTGTGGTCAGACAAGTCTAAATGTCCCATATGTTTGTACAGCTCCCAAAACAACAGGCAAAAGGACGTGGACTTGTCTGCTGCGTTTGTCCCTCGAGCAGAACAGGAGCAGAACAGGAGCAGATGAACAAGAACGTGTTGATCTGAGGACACTGAATAGGGCTTTAGACCAAGTGGACATAAGCGTTGGTCTGTTTGTAGAGTCAGGGTCAGTCAGAGGAACACGTTAGTGCGACAGAATGCAGAGAACAGGACAAAGGTCACAGGGCCGTCGAAAACATGTGGGACTTTTTGGCTCTTACAGAAAAATAGAAACGAATCCTTCATTGTGGATTCATGACATTATTAGCCACAGTCTTCAGCTTCACGGCGTTTATGGAAAAAACAACGGCCCACTTCACATCTAACTAACATAGTAAGTGGCTCATTTGATGTTCGTTAGTATTTATTCCCCTCGTGAATGTGTTATTCTGCTGCTAATTAAGCACTTTCCCACTGATAAACACTTCTTTATTTGTACAATGTTTGGACAGTTTCGTACATGAACGATGATCCTAAGGCTTTTGGTGTTAAGGGTGTTGTTAAGGAGACGAACCACAAGAAAAGTGTTTTTTTTCTCATGTTAATGTCATTGTAGGTGTGTGTGTAAATGTTAATAAGTGTGCCCTAAAAGAGAATGTTACCACACAGTGGAGCAAGATGCCCTCCTGAAAGCACCAGCCTCTGCTTTTGACTGGAGAGAAATGTCCTGCGCAAAGGCACAACAGGAAGAGCTTTGGCAGGAGTTGAGTGAGTTTAAGTCGTTACAGTTTGAGCCCGCGGAATGACAAATACAAGGAACTCAAATGGTGTTGAAAATGAACGCTCCCGTGGCCAGTCCAACAGTCCAACCCTGGTAATGTCGGTGGAAAAGGCCCAAGCAAAACCTGCCCTCTGTGTTTCCTCGTGTGGGCGTCCCTTCCAGGAACACTACTCCTGAGTGTGACCACAAACGTGACAGAAAAGTTCATCAGGGACAGGAAGTTAGGCGGGAGTGGCCGTATCCTTTTTGACAAACACGTGGAGGTCAGACGGGGTCAGGAATGTCCTTTAGAAATCGCTTTAGTGGAATGAAAAACCAGACCCACCTGCTGTACCAGGGTCCGGGTTCGGGGTTCGGGGTTAGGGGTTAGGGGTATCTTGGACAAAGCGTTGAGTGATTTATCATGCTAAAACACAGCTTGCGTCCACATGTCGCTCAGCTCATGATGGCTTTGGAACACACGATGTCATTATTTCAAGCATGTGGTGTTGCGCGTCAGAGGCATTGGGAGGAATTACACGGTGCATTTTGTGTTGTTTTCAATCTGAGTTTGGAATGTGTTCCGGCTCGTGTGGTTTAGAGCTGTGCTTACTCTCACCTTGATCTTAATGCACAGTCTGAAAGCCCATTTGATTTGGTAAAACGTTTGTACTTCTCCAATCCAATGCATTTGTAAGTGTGGCCACTGTCTTAATCTGACACTTAAGAAGTCCTTATAAACCCTAACCCTAACCCTAACCCTAACCCTGAGGTTCATGTGAAGCACTCACAGATTTACCAATGCAAATGAACCCTGAAGAGCGCCTGAAACAGAATTCAATTGACAACAAACAATGAGTTGTGCTTTATATCTCATTTCAGCATTCTTTACACACACACACACACACACACACACACACGTGACATATTTGATTTAAGGTCAAAAATAATTCCAATTGAGCCAAATTCCAGCCTATTTCAAGCCAAAATATATTTATGGTCTAACCTTTAGATTTTGATAAGCCGGAATGTAAATAAGAAATAAACGAGTTCAAGAACGAAGAAGACAGCGCAGCAGTCCCTGGGCTCAGGAGCGCCCTCTGCCTTGAGTCAGGTGTATTGTTTGCCTCCCCGAGTGAACTTTTACTGCTGTTTTTATAATGAAACTGCGAAACACGTTTCAGAAATACATTTCATACATGATCCAGAATATGGAAGTGCAGAGCACGTCGTCAGGGTGTTTTATTTGTTATAAACAGAGGGACGTCGCATACAGCACAGTTTGTGAGACATTACACTGTGCGCCGAGCGGCAGAGTGCGGTGCTGCCACACGGGGGCGCCCCTCCTCCCTGTGTTTGATGAACGTTCCATCAAATATGGTTCCATCTTGGCTTCAAAGGGAAAGAGGGTTTATAATACATACAGATGACAAATATTAACTTTTATTATATTTAATAATTCAGTTTTTTGCACCCAAGATTGACAGGTGAGGCTCCGCCTCCCTGAATGCACGTCACTAATTATAAAGTACTTTACAACTGTGTTTATTTCAAAGCTGAACATTAGTGTGTGTACAGAACAAGTCGCACTGTTTTATATTCATGATGGATATATTTTTACATAGTTATTTTTACTGCTAAGAATGGTAAAGCTCTGCACTTCAGAGTTTGCATTTCCTTTGTCCAACTGTGTTCTACTAAAAGTAACATACAGAACATTAACCTCTAATATTCACATTTATTGCTAGATTTTATTTGCACAAACGGTACATGTATTGGTTTGAAAGACAAACGTGTCTTTTTTCCTTTACAGACTGATGCTGTTTGACCTTCACTACGGAGACAGGAACTGAGAGCGGAACAACGAGAAGACTCACACGCTTCTGTCGCCTCAATTTACCTGAACTAAGAACTTCTTTATTTGTATAGACAGAATAAGCCCGTGTCAGTATAAGCTTTGTGGAGTTATTTTAGCCACACGACAAGCACAACAGAAAGTGTAGGTTTGTGTTCAAACCTTGTGTCACAGATTGTATGATAATGAAGTCACTGACACAACAAATGTGTATCTGTAAATCAAGCTCTTGTTTTTATTATTTATGCAGTGTTTTTTTTGTCTTAATCAAATATTGTATTTCTATTATGCTGTTGTTCAGGGTTTGTCCCACTTCAGGCCCAAACATTAGAAATAAACAAAGTGTAACCTCTGCCTCTTGGCACTAGGTGGCAGCATTTTAGAATATTTATAATGTTATCAGTGCTTTTCATTCACGTATGAATGAAATCTGTATTTTCTCTGTTTCTCCATTTGATTAGCTGTATTTCATTTGTGATACTTCAGAAAACAAGAGGAGAGTGCAGGTTCACCTCCCACAGACAGACTGATTCTACTTTTGTGACAAATGTTCTCGGATCTTATTATGCCGAATATTTTCCACTGGATCTGAAGTGAAAAGGGAATTTTCTATGCTTTGTTTTAACCACGTTGTAAAGGTCAGAGGTTATTTTTATTATTTATAGTATTAAAATGTATAAAATTCACAAATACACCTGTAAAAGATTACATTAAATACAGGACCAGCAGCATGAGTGTCTGCGGTTCATGAGAAAAATCATGTTAGTGTTTAGCCCTCTATAGTTAGCCCTCTATAGTTAGCCTTTTATAGTTAGCCCTTTATAGTTAGCCCTCTATAGTCAGCCTTTTATAGTTAGCCCTCTATAGTTAACCCTCTATAGTTAGCCTTTTATAGTTAACCCTCTATAGTTAACCCTCTATAGTTAGCTCTCTATAGTTAGCCCTCTATAGTTAGCCCTCTACAGTTAACCCTCTATAGTTAACCCCCTCTATAGTTAACCCTCTATAGTTAGCTCTCTATAGTTAGCCCTCTATAGTTAGCCCTCTACAGTTAACCCTCTATAGTTAACCCTCTATAGTTGACCCTCTATAGTTAGCCCTTTATAGTTAGCCCTCTATAGTTAGCCCTTTATAGTTAGCCCTCTATAGTTAGCCCTTTATAGTTAACCCTCTATAGTTAGCCCTTTATAGTTAACCCTCTATAGTTAGCCCTCTATAGTTAGCCCTTTATAGTTAACCCTCTATAGTTAACCCTTTATAGTTAGCCTTTCATAGTTAACCCTCTATAGTTAGCCCTCTATAGTTAGCCCTCAATAGTTAACCCTCTAAAGTTAGCCCTCTATAGTTAGCCCTCTACTGTTAGCCCGCTACAGTTAACCCTCTACAGTTAACCCTCTACATATAGCACTTTAGAGATTGTGCAATACACTTAATAAAGTCTATAAATTTAAGGAAAATTAATCTGAGATATGAATAAAAAATGGCGGACAATTGTGGGAGCCTTCCGCTGACCCCTGAGTCTGGGGTCGGCTGCTGTTGTTGTCGTTACGCATCATTCATATTGTTTTGTGTGACCTTTAATGGTCAACCCAAGACATCCGGGCCCCTGTTCCTGAGGAGAGGCCCCAGCGGGACTGAAGGATGGGTCAAATGCAGAGGACACATTACCCTAATCTAATCTGACCATCAGCCTTTCCAGGGTCAACAGAGAAAATCTAGTCTGTGGCTAGAATCTGTCATATTTACATATTAATTAAAACCATTAAAATGTAGTGTAATTCTAAATAAATCTAAATAATAATCCATCCCGCACATAATATGAGAAAGCAAAAATATTTCTCAGTTTCGCAGATATATAAAAAATTATAAATACGACCTTAAACCACAAATAATACAAATAAATAAAAAGTTTTAAAAAGTAAAAAATTATGAATTCAACAAAAGACATGATTGTTCCCTACACTCCTGCTCGCTCGCTGAGGTCTGAGGGCCAGACCCAAAAACGAGACTCAAAAGCCTTTTCTGTAGTCAGCCCCAAACTTTGGAACGCTCTTCCTCCTCACTTAAAGACTGCACCTTCAGTTGATGCTTTTAGGTTTGGTTTAAAAACACATTTTTATTCACGAGCTTTTAACCCGGAATGAGAATTGTGGGGTCCTCTGACCATCTTTTATCATTTTGTATATTTTATTGTTATTCATTTGGTTAGTATGTATGTATTATTATTTTTTTTTGTATGTATATATTTTTAACATATTTTACCTGTGCGTGTTTTGTACTCTGTGCAGCACTTTGGAGACTTTTGTGTTGGTAAAATGTGTTGTACAAATAAAGTTAGATGGTATTGGATTGGCAAGACAACAGAAACAACCATATCCTACCATTTGCATCATTTTATTTGATCCCCAAGCAGAATTTTCTTCTTGTTGCATGCATGTTCTCAATTTGGGTATTCAATCTGAAAGCAAACAAAAAAAGACCCCTTTTGCGGGTGTAAATGCATAAGGCTTGATTGGTGACACATCCTTCCACGTAAAGCGAAGGTGACGCTGTGGTTAAGTTCAGCTTCCTCTTCATTGTGTTCTGTCTGCACTTTGAACCCTCAGAACCTTCACCCTTTTCAAGCCAGACGTTTATTTGAAGAGAAATCTTATTGTGAATTGACTTTGCGTTGATGCCTGCAAACCACGGCCAGGTGCTGATGGTTCAAAGCTGCATAAACAACAGAGCTCCACTCACTCTGGTGGCTTGAGTGATGGACAGGCAGTTCCACCAGGGGGACGTCTATGCACTGGAAGTGCCAGAACAAGTTGGGTTTGAGACCTTTGTTAGTGCTGTATCATAAAACTAGTAAAGGTGTAATACACCATTACACAAATGCTCAAACTGTACCTGGTTTTCCCTTTGAACCTTCTTTGTTTTACCTGCCAACAACAACGGCAAACATGAGGCGGTGTAGTGACAATAGAAGCAATATTTTGTGCCACCATTCTATCTTACCACTGCATCGCTCGTCCAACGAGGAAACAGATATGATTGTCAAATCATGACAAATCTACAATTCCGCAGTAGTATACAGATAAAGCCACACATGTTTTGTTGTCAGGATTGACATCATTGGCTGTTACATTCTGCAAAACAGCAAATTCACTATCAACAAAATAATCTTTAAAACAGATTTAAGACCAATCTACTTTTCTCACTTTGTTCCTGCAACGTGCGCATTCACGTAGTTACCTAAAAGAGGAATAATCACAGTAGATTCTTGCATGAAAACATCAATGAACATTTGTGCGTTCCAATCAAATATCTCACCTCTCAGTGTAACTTTGATTATGTGACTCCGATCATTTCCAAGCTTGACACTGAATACGATCCTAAATGGCTGCTTTGGACATTGTTGATTAATTAAAAAAGCTGTCATCTCATAGGTTGCTTGTCAGCTCTCTTCTTTGAACACTTGAGTTCAAGTTCACGGTCGACTTTTTCTTCCAGTTTCAACCATGTGACTGTCGGAGTATCTTCCATTACAAAAATGGACAGGGCAGAGGAGCTCCAGTCGGTCTCCCAGTTTGGCCTCGACGGTTGTGTGGCGGTGGACTTATAATTCCATTTTCACATGTTTTATCTGTAGGGAAACATTTACACTCGTGATCATTCTTTACTATATTCCCAACCCACAATACGCTGCACCATGTGATAGTCCGTACGGTTATTGTTTCAACTTTAGCTGTCTATGTGTCTTCTATGCTTACATAACTATTCTGAAAGTGCTACATTTATAGTAAAACTGGGAAAATGTGTGGGCACGTAATGAAGAAAGAGATTTTTTCTTACCAAACTGTGTGTTCCCCCACTCACCTCACTCACTCACTCACTCACACAGTGGAACAAATGAAGTGCACTCACTTAACATTCTAACCCTACTTCAAAATCACAGAACATTATCAGAGCATTAAAGGTAAAAGTCATCTTATGTATCACAAGGTCCACTGTTTATTCACGTGTGAATATATATTTAGTGAGAACAAAGGACCGGGAACACTGAAACTGAGCAGAAAACACACTTACTCTCAGCGATCAAAGTGAGGGCACAGCACTGTCATCACAAGCAGCCTGGACGTCCAGCGATGGCAGACCTTCATCTTGTCAAGTTTAGAGAAAGATCTGATCATCTGCATCAAATCCAATCGGGAGATGTTCCTCTGAGTACATTTTAAAGGTTCTGAGAGTGATGCTGTTTCCTACTTCCTCTTTCACTACCTGAAGACTGTTTCCCCCAGGGCTTAGAGAAGAGGTAGATTTGTGGGAGGGGAGGCTTCTAAAACATGTACATAAGTATGAAGGAGTGATAAAGGGGCTTTCTCCATTTGAAATAAGACCCTCGTGCTGTAAATGTAGTGTTTTCAGAGTGTGTTTGGGGAGTGTGCTCACTTCCTCTCCGTACCTTTTCATGTAAGTTCTGCAAACTAGTGCGGCCTTCTGCACGAGCTCTGTGGTTTTTTGAAAGGAAGGTTTTACAGTGTGCATTAAAGAAAGCTGTTGAAGGCGTTATATTGACCTCACAAACTGGTGGTGTTAAGTGTGTGTGGTTACTATCATGTCACGTCCCATCAGCGCCTGTGTGGGCTGGGCAGCCGACAGGTAAAGTGGTCACCACTTCAGGCCTTTGCTTCAAACCAGTCCAGGCCTGTGGTGGTCCTTGACGTGCTTTTTGAACGATGGATCAAATCTATTGTCATAAATATCATGTTTGAGCAGTATCAAGTTCTGGATCGGATTTGACTGAAATGGATGTGTCTTGTGTTTTCCCATCATTTTTTAAGTCAAAAATGCAACAGTACAAACAGTAACATTGCACGAGGCTTAAAGTGTTAAGAAACATCTGGAGGTTCAATGTATGCAAATAACTAATGCAAAAATACGTTCAATTTTGAAATGAGTGCAAAAAAAAAAATCTCACAAATTCTATAAATAGCCTATTTAATACAGATGGGGCAGCTAAAAATTAAATGCAGATATTTGAGATAAACAGTGGGTTAGTGAGAGTAGTTAGTGATAAGATAAGATAAGATCACCTTTATTTGTCCCACAATGGGGAAATTTCAGTGTTGCAACAAAGGGTACAGAAGCAGATTAGGCAGAAGTATCATAATAAAAACAGAAAACTCTTATACAAAACTGTTATAAAAACCTACAACCTATAACCTACAAATGATCAGGTTCAATGTGTGTGAATTTATGTTTTGGATATTTTATACAGTACAGTGTTATCCAAGAGGAAAAGGGGCCACTCCCTCCCATTCCCCTCTTGAGTAAGAGTACATCATCACATCATATAATCTGAATAACACATCTGCTATATTCTGGAATATTTACACTGTAATTTGTGATCATTCATATACACTGTATCTATCAAATACACACATTAAATAGTGATCAAGTTTTCATTTGCTTTATTCTGCACATTTATTAATCCAGTCCAATGTGAGATTGAACCATTGACACAGGTTGGTTTGATTTGGGGCAGATGGTATTTAAATGTTAGCAACAGCGCGCCCACGTGGCGATGTTTGATGCAGACCAATGATTTCTGCACGTACGTACGCAGTGACGTACTTTCTTACGTTCCGGCGAGCCGAAAATGGCGGAGTACCTGGCGTCCATTTTCGGCACTGAGAAAGACAAGTAAGTTGATTGGACATTTTAACGTTGAAATGGATTACTCAGCTGTATGTGTTCAGAACGTTTACATTGTTGTACAAGTTTAAGCCCAGTGAGGTGTATTTCCAAGCTCGGCGTGGCGCTGGATTCCTCAGTCAGGGCGTCCATGCTAATGCTAAAGCTAACGCTAGCGCTTTGAATGAGGCTCTTCACAACCTGAGCGCCACAAACGTCAGCTCGCCCGCGCTGCCTGTGCGCACAAAACGTGTTTTCCTCAACCCTGCTGCACTCACTGCAGACTTCGGGCTCATTGTGTGGGGAAAGTCCTCATTGTGTGGCACATGCACAGAGGGTTGTGTGCGGACTGTTCATGTTTTGTTCCGCCAGTGGAGAGCAGCACCAGCCCCTTTTGGAGGGAATGGCGAAGGCTCACGTTGGAAACTTGACTTGTGTTATTCGTGTTTATATGTGCAAACAGAGAGAGCTCGGTAACACTTGAATGCAGAACACACCAGGCCTGTAATATTAAACAGGGTGAAGTCCATTACGACGCGGCTCGTGCCATGGCTGTGCCCACAAGAGAGATGCCCAGCTGGACTTAGGCTCAGGGTTGGGCCATGTATGAGAATAGATGTCTGCCATTGTCTTTTATAAATCTACTCTTTGTTATCTTCAGTTGTATGTCTCACAACACAGATATTTATGCATCCACATTTTTATAGAGTCAATTGTTCCTTCTACTTCAAAATTGGAGCCTGCAGACATGGTGACCGCTGCTCACGATTGCACAACAAACCAACTTTCAGCCAGGTTGGTATCTCCAGACACTTCTAAACACGTGTTTGTGTTGTGTGTTGTTGTGCATTCACGTGTGTTCCCACACACAGAGTCCTCATATATGTCGTCATTATGTCATGTATCGACTCATTGTGTACGTTTTTATCATTGTCATTTCTGCAGACGATCTTGATTCAGAACATCTACCGCAATCCCCAGAACAGTGCCCAGACGGCAGACGCCTCTCGCTGTAAGTAAAAGTGCCCGTCTTTATTGTGGCTTTTCAGCTGTTATGCAACTGGTGCGTGGTGCTTCCAGTTGGTCCGCTGGAGATAAGTTATCTCTGTTGGATTCAGAGATAAACGGCAATAAACCGTGTTCATGCTTCCGGAGCGTTTGTTCATCTGCGAAGGGCCGTTCGTTAGTGTTGATGGAAACGAGCAGCCTGGAGAGGATTATGAGTTGATGATTCTATTTTGGTTGTTCTTCTAAACAATATAAAAATATCATACTGTTACATTATTAAGTTATTAAGCTTACTGCGGACAGGTAGGTCTTGTAAATATACTTATGTATAATTTTGTGTTTTTAAAGTCACAACTGTGACAGTCTGATCATCATTATCTGGTTATTTGCATATTTTAATCATCTTCTTGTGGGGTTTATAGTTGTAGAGTCAATGAAAAATCCGATCCAAAAACACTTGAACATGTCAACCATTCCAAACGTTTTCTTGTGTAGTTTGTCAGCCTACACAACTCTAATCATATTTTCCTCCCCAGCTCTAAGCATTGGTGGATTTTTGTCACAAAAGTTTACGTTTTGTATTTCAGACCATTCCCCTCTTGAACATTTACCTTCATTACCTTGAAATCTCTGCCCAGTCTGCCGATGGTTTACGCTGTAAGTCTTCCCTTTATCTGCAGGACCTTCTGGCACTGACTGCTCTTGATTTAAAATAACACATCCCAGTGGACTGGACCTAATTTGGCTTAGGGCAGGACGCGCCACCTCATATCCTGGACGCAGTAACTGTCCACATGCTGTTTTGCATGTTTGGTTAAAGGCCCGTACACTGAAGTGAAACCTGTCACAGAACTGTAATGTCTTCTGATGACAGTTAGAAAAAACGGCAGTATGTTTTGTTCCTGCAGATGGTCCGTGCTAAGCAGTTTGAATAATCACTTTTAAACTAACCTGCATCTTAGTGTGCGTAACTAAACTGTTGACGTTTTGTAGGTGCCGTCAGCGATGTGGAAATGCAGGAGCATTACGACGAGTTCTTTGAGGTCAGTGGCCTTTTGTGCTCTTCCCTTTTTGTCGGCCGTCATATGAACATGTTATCTGCCAATCAAGTGACGCGGCCTGGTTCAGACTCGATGCACTAATGTCAACATTGAGTTCAACAATTGAAAGTCTAAATGAAATGAGTTGGATTGCTGTAGTTGATGCTGTTAAATGCTCCTAAATAGGAGGTGTTCACAGAAATGGAGGAGAAATATGGAGAGGTGGAGGAAATGAACGTCTGTGATAACCTCGGTGATCACCTTGTGGGCAATGTTTACGTTAAGGTAACTGTCCGTGCTTAGTTTTGAAGAGATTCAATGTTTCTTAATGTGCCTCTAAACTTGCATCTGTTTTGTCGTTGCACCTGTACAGTTCCGTCGTGAGGAAGATGCAGAGAAGGCGGTCATGGACCTGAACAACCGGTGGTTTAACGCTCAGCCCATCCACGCTGAACTCTCTCCTGTCACTGACTTCAGGGAAGCCTGCTGTCGGCAGTATGAAATGGGGTCAGTGTCTCCACGTACTTCCTCACCTGCATGGTTTGGTTTGGACAGTTCTGAATGCTCTTGTGGAGAGCGGTTCCGACCAATCACATTTCAATAGGGTTCATGAGGCTTCATGAGGGTTCGCGTGAGGCTTCACAGTCTAGCCTAGAACCTGCGTGAGGCTTCACAGTCTAGCCTAGAACCGCGTGAGGCTTCACAGTCTAGCCTAGAACCGCGTGAGGCTTCACAGTCTAGCCTAGAACCAGCGTGAGGCTTCACAGTCTAGCCTAGAACGGCGTTGAGGCTTCACAGTCTAGCCTAGAACCGCGTGAGGCTTCACAGTCTAGCCTAGAACCGCGTGAGGCTTTCACAGTCTCTTCACAGTCCTAGCCTAGAACCGCGTGAGGCTTCACAGTCTAGCCTAGAACCGCGTGAGGCTTCACAGTCTAGCCTAGAACCGCGTGAGGCTTCACAGTCTAGCCTAGAACCGCGTGAGGCTTCATGTTGTTGACTTTAACACCTGTTGCTAACTTGGCACAGTTTAGTTTGTGTACAAATGCCCGGTGAACTAAACGGTGTCAAAGTGAAGCCTCTCCCACTGTCGCTGTTTCAAACCTACTGCTGGGACACATTAACTGCAGTATTTTAACTTTAATATACATATACACATTATAGTCCTACTTGGGTAGCTAAAGAGCGCTTTTATCGCTTTTGTGGTTCTTTTGTCACAAAGTCTAACTTCAGATCAAAGTGTGTTTATATCCACACCACCATACTGTGTGCGCGCGCCCAGTGGGTGCGCTCGCCCTGTGGGTGCGCCTCTACTCTGGCCATGCTTTTCTATGGACTAAGATGATCCCTTTTAACACGTGGTTGTCAAGCTGAGCCAAGCATGAGTTCTGATACCCGGATGTCCGGCCCTGAAACCAATGGAACGCAGAAAATGCCACTTCTCCTTGAATTGGAGCCCCTCTTGTTACTCCTACTGGTAAATGAGAAGTGTGTAAGTGTGTCCATGCAAAAGCACACGCTGGTGCTGTTCATTTGACCAGAGCCGTCTGGTGAAAGTCTGGAGATCATCCCGTTTTGTACCAGATGGAGGGATAATGGTTTCCACTGGTTGTCTACCGTGAACTTGGAGTGGAAGGTGTTTGGGTTTTGGTACAGCGCACTTTTAGCCTTCATGTTCTTTTGTGTTCAACAGGGAATGCACTCGAGGTGGTTTCTGCAATTTTATGCATCTGAAACCTATTTCAAGGGAACTTCGAAGGGAGTTGTATGGACGCCGAAGGAAAAGGTAAAAAAGGTATTCAATAGTGTCAAAGCGTCTGAAGCCCTTGACTGAAGCGTGTGCTGGCCCGCCAGGCACAGGTCTCGCTCTCGTTCTAGGGAGCGACGTTCCCGCTCCAGGGATCGGCGGAGGGACCGTGAGAAGCGAAGATCGAGGGATCGGGAGCGCTCTGGAAGATTCTAAAGGAAGCAACCCATCCAAATCCAGCCCAATGATCCAGAGCTGTGACAACAGTTATTTTCTTTTTTGTGAATTGTTCAATGTTTTCCTTTTATTCCCTTTTTTAAAAAAAAGAGCTTGTGTCACTTTCTAAATAAAAACAGATTTGTAACTCTGCATTTGTCTTGTTTGTATGTATTATTACATGATTCATTCGTGACCTGTGCCACGCGCGGCCATAAACAGTCCCGTCTCTACTGTCAGCACGAGTCTGATATTTGCACTACAAACGTGGCTTTGCTGTCGTGAGTTGTGTAGAAGGTGCTGAGTAATGATGAGCACAATCATAATGGTGTGTGAACGTTTCCCCGTGGTCATTGTGCCACGGGGACCCTAACCCTAACCCGCTCTTTGGTGGAGGTCTTTGTCAGTGTAAAGTGGTGTTCAAAAGCCTGACGTCTGCGCTGACGTGAGGCCTTTGTCGGGCTCAAACCCACACTTTTCACACTACGTTGCGTCGCTTCCCGTAGAACAATGTCTCTTTACGTGTACTGACCGTGGATCGATTCTAATAACTACTGACGTGTGCGTTGTGCGCGCAGGCCTTTCAGGGGCACTTTGAGAAAGAGAAGAGTCCGAACATTTGTACAGACGTGAAGTTTCCCAGACGCGCCTCAAACACACCCATGGGTGCCAATCGCATGTGCCAATAAAAGGTAAACACATCCTCCGTTTGGGCCAAGCCTTCAGAAGACGCGCCTCTGTGATTGGCTCACCGCACCAAACAGACGCCCTCGTCGCAGCCAATCGGACGCAGATATTTAACTTTGCCCACGTCCTCCTCGTTTGACCCTCGTGTTTGGTCACGCACGTTTGCCGCAAGTCGAGCTCTCCGCAGTGTCGTCCAGGCTCGCGTCGGTGTCGCCTTCTGCTCCTCAGGTGAGTGAAAAGATGGCTTTCTTCTGCTTTTGTCCGTGGATTTGTCCGTGTCCAGCTCGTCCCGGGCCCGTGGACGTGTCCAGCTCGTCCCGGGCCCGTGGACTTGTCCAGCTCGTCCCGGGCCCGTGGACGTGTCCAGCTCGTCCCGGGCCCGTGGACTTGTCCAGCTCGTCCTTGGCCCGTGGACGTGTCCAGCTCTTGTGTTTGGAGCCGGTCTGATGCAATCACGTACTGCGCACTCTCCGACTGCAGCAGCAGCTCACACTGAGGAGAAAACATCCCATAATATGTCACGAACATGTGTACTGTTGTTCTGGATTAACCCACGGCGCGTTCTAGACGGTGCATTCCGTCAGGACCCGCTGCAGTGGACCTGCCTCGGTCTAAACCCATGGTCCTAAACCCATGGTCCTAAACCCATGGTCCTAAACCCATGGTGTTAAACCCATGGTCCTAAACCCATGGTCCTAAACCCATGGTCTTAAACACACTTCCGCCTTTGGCCTGGCGCACATACAAATGAACCCTTCTTTTTGGAGAGGTGCACTGTTCGCTGTTGTACCCGTCTCACTGGGCTAGAACCACATTATTCTCCCTCTACAATGACAGGCGTGTATTTAAAGCTACTAATGTGAGAAGCCCACATGAAGTTGCACCTGAGTTCCAGGGGCCCCACATTCCTGCTGTTCACTTTTATCCCGTTATTTGTCATGGCTGAACAGCTCGTCTCTACGTGTGCTCTTTATCCACTTTTGTTTAGGCCAAAACGTTTCAAAAGTCCTGAATCCTACAACGTACTCCGGCGTCACAATGAGGTGGAAGAATAAAGCCATTTCATTTTCAATAAAATGGGCCCTGTGCCATCAAGTGCTGTGTCCAGAGGGCTCTTACTGTCTTTGAGCCTAGGTCCAGATCAGCGTCTGTAAAGGCCTCTTAAGGGCACAAAATGTAAATATTGTTCATTGTTTTGTTCATTCAACCGAGGTCCTATGGGTTTTTCCCTTTAGGTGCTGCTTTTAGCGGCCCCTGCTTTTACTTTCCATTAGTAAAGCTTCATTTCACTAACTTAGCAAATATCATGGATTTGTGTGAGTCCGATTTGTGCTCTGCTCCCAGTCTTTCAACGCTTTATTGGCAAATAATTACGGTAGCATAATATTGATGTTTAACTCTTTGAAGTGGACAGTAAATGTGTCACTGCGGGTAAAGCGCACATCTCCAAAAGTGTGAATGACGCAACGTTACAACGCTCGTCTGGTTTGTTTGATCACAATGACTCTGCTCAAATGTTTCAGAACGCCCCTCAATGACAAAGGGTGTGACGTCAGTGTGGACTCTTGTGGTTAATGGTTCTCTGCCCTAACAGGAAGAGCGAGACGCCTTGTGAATGTTGTGATTAATATATATTTGTTGATTCGCAGGTAAAAACATGCCATCCGTTCCTTCGTCCAACGAGGGCCCGGTCAACGGCCCAGTGTGTCCACACGCTGCCAAGATCCTGAATGGAGATGCCAAGCCTTTCCCAGCCAACGGTGTGGAGAAGTCCAAGCAGGACTCACCAGACACAGAGGACACCAGCAGGACTATTCAACTCAACACAAAGGCCGTGGCTGTGGAGAGGAAATGGATCCGCCCTGATCTTCCCAGCCGCTGCACCTGGAGCGTTGAAGGCTCCAAAGCAGATTCTCCTCACACCCATGTCCCCAAGTGAGATACCTGCGACACTTGACCATACACAGCCTCTAAAGATTTTCTGGTAAAATATGTTCATTTTACCTTTCAGACCACCGAATCCGTCTATTCTGCCAACGATCCTGCATCGTATTGGAGACACTCCCCTTGTGCGCATCAACAAGATCCCCAAAGCTTTTGGACTCAAATGTGAACTCTGTGAGTCAGCCTCTTTCTGCAGCTGTGACTGACTGGTAAACAATGTCTTAACATGTCTCCTCTTGTTATGCTTAACATTTGCCTTCTAGTGGCCAAGTGTGAATTCTTTAACGCAGGAGGCAGCGTCAAGGACCGGATCAGCCTGCGGATGGTGGAAGATGCAGAGCGAGCGGGGACCCTTAAGCCGGGGGACACCATTATTGAGCCAACTTCTGGAAACACAGGTGTTTGACTGTTGGCATTGGTTCAGGTCGCTTTCAGTTAGCCTTGCTCTAAAATACGTGAATGTTCTTTAAGGAATTGGGCTGGCTCTGGCTGCGGCCGTGAAAGGCTATCGCTGCATCATTGTGATGCCTGAGAAGATGAGCATGGAAAAGGTGACGCCGGACGTTTTGTTGCTTTACATGTTGTTATTTTGAATTGACATGACCATTCTTTATGTGCAGGTGGATGTTTTGAGAGCTCTTGGAGCTGAAATCGTCCGCACACCTACCAGTGCCCGCTTTGATTCCCCCGAGTCTCATGTGGGCGTGGCCTGGCGCCTCAAGAACGAGATCCCAAACTCGCACATCTTGGACCAGTACCGTAATGCGAGCAACCCTTTGGCCCACTACGACACCACGGCTGAGGAGATCTTGGCTCAGTGTGATGGTATGTCAGTTGAGATGCTCATTTTTCACTGCAGCATCTCCTTCTCTTCTCTGCTCCTCAGGTAAAATCGACATGCTGGTCGCTGGTGCGGGAACAGGGGGGACCATTACGGGCATTGCACGTAAACTAAAGGAACGCTGCCCCAATGTCAAAGTATGTCCTTGTGCACTTCTGACCGTTGAGACTAAGAATTCTCTCGTGGCCAGTGCTCGACAGCACAAAGCAGGCTTCTGTTTGTTCAAAGAGGGGTTTATTTTCTTAACAGATTGTTGGGGTTGACCCAGAAGGCTCTATTCTCGCCGAGCCTGAGGAGCTTAACAAAACCGACAAAACCCAGTACGAGGTGGAGGGCATTGGGTACGACTTTATCCCCACAGTGCTGGACAGATCAGTGAGTTCAGCATTCAGCACTCGTGTTACTTTTACCTGGCTCTTTACATCATGTCTGGTGGTTTTACAGGTGATTGACATGTGGTACAAGTCCAATGATGAAGAGTCCTTCAACATGTCTCGAATGCTGATTAGAGAAGAAGGATTGCTGTGCGGTACATGCGCCCCCCTTTTTCACATAATGGCCCTCTTGATAAATGTAATGCAAGGTTTTGAACCTCTCTGAAATCCTCTTACAGGAGGCAGCTCTGGCACTGCTATGGCTGCTGCAGTGAATGTTGCCAAAGAACTAAAAGAAGGCCAGCGCTGTGTAGTGATCTTACCAGACTCTATCCGGAACTACATGTAAGATAATCTGATACAAACTAAAGCGGGGCAAGATTGGCGTAACTGGATATTAACTGCAACTCGAGACCTCCTTCAAGCATAAAAACGTCTTTCTTCTTCAAGGTCCAAGTTCCTGAGTGACAAATGGATGGTTCAGAAGGGCTTCTTGAGTGAGGAGGACTTGATGGTTAAAAAACCTTGGTATGTATTGAACCTTTTAGTTGCCAAGTCCAAAAATGTTTTCCAAAAATAATCTTATTTGTTTTTGCAGGTGGTGGAACCTGAAGCTGCAGGGTCTGAACCTGTCAGCCCCCCTCACTGTACTGCCAAGTGTCACCTGTCAAAAGACTATAAAAATCCTTAAAGAGAAAGGATTCGACCAAGCGCCCGTGGTGGATGAGGCAGGGTTAGTTTGCCTCGTTTGAAGAAGGAAATCTCTCTCTCAAGCATTGTCTGTATTGATGCGTGTCTCCCTCCAGTGTGATCCTCGGCATGGTGACTTTGGGGAACATGTTGGCCTCCATCCTTGCAGGAAAAATCAAGATCTCAGACCCAGTCAGCAAAGTGATCTACAAACAGTTCAAACAGGTGAGACGACTCATTTTATACTTTGGACTCCAAAAGGGACTTTGTTTCTGAAAACTTTCCAAATTCTCAGGTTCGTCTGACGGACAACTTGGGGAAAGTGTCACGCATTCTGGAGACTGACCACTTTGCTCTGGTCGTGCATGAACAGATCCAATGTAAGTTTGTAGGAAGACTGGCATGCCCTTAACTATTGAAGCTTTGGCGCCACCAAGTGGATGCACAACTGTTGATGTAAATAGTAGAAAATGGCAAAAGAAAAGACACAACTTGCATATTAACTTGTCTTTAGGTTACTTTAGGTTACTTTGCCTTCACCTTGCTTCCACCGAGTTAAGAAATGATTTAAAAAGCTTTTACAAAACACGAAAATAGAATTGGAATAGAAACAAATCTGCAAATCTGAGACTTTGAGCCAGGTAAGGACATGTTCTGAAGATTTCGCTCTGCAGTCCCTGATTATGACATGTTTAACTTCTGGTGTTGCTCATTTACTGCTTTTGATACACCATGTACGAGTTGAGTAGTGGGAGGTAAAGAGGCAACCGTGACTTGGCCCTAGTGGATGAATGTGAGAGGTTGCCTGTGTGTTCACCCTGCCACGAGCCCGCCTACGGCTCCAAGTCACTGGGATAGGCTCCAGTCACCTGCGACCCCTAACAGGAACAAGCACTAGAAGATGCATGAATGAATGTACTAGTTGACAGAACACACATTTTTACAGGATGTTTTAATAAAATAAATTGTATGTATTTTCCTCTGCTTGTCTTGTCCCAGACTTGACAGACGGCTCCCCCTCACTGAAGCAGATGGTTTTTGGTGTGGTAACGGCTGTGGACCTGCTGAACTTCGTCACTTACCGGGAAAGGAGGGAGCGCTCCATGTCAGAGTCAACTGATGAGATGTAACCGGCGGCAAACTTTGGTCATAACATGCAAATGGTTCAGAAGACATTTGAAGGCAACAGTCTCTTTTTCATTGAGAATAGCTTAACTTCTGATTGCTTTTGAGGTTTAAAATGAACATTAGTGTCTGAACATTCAGTATTTTATGATTTTCTGAGATCCTGTAGAAACGTAGGGCATTGTTTACTTCGAAGATGATATATCTCATTGCTTTGGCTTGGGAAGTTCCAACTGGAAATCAACCACACTGTCAACTCCGGCCTTGTGTGTCCATAAACCATAACATGATACAGCTCTTATTTTGTTACGTTAAATATGTGAACTTTTGCTGTATATAGGCTATGCATAATATGTCCTGCATTTCTTTCTGTATTTGTTTTGTACACTGACTGAGCGGGGATGAATACCACTCAAGTGTAAGGAATGTGGCTACGTTTTCTTTTACTCTTGAATCATGGATGTGTCTGGGTTTTACATGTTTTGATTAAATTAAACGATGAACCATATCTCGTTGAGTCTTTGCTTGTGCATCACCCTGATGACTCGAGTTGTGCCGGAGTTTGTTTCGTAAAGGAGATTTGGCCCTGCGTAAAGACATGCCTGACACTGGGGCCACTCCGCCGTGTGAGGGCACAAGTGGCTCAGGTGGATGTGGTGCGGGGTCATGTTCTGGAGCAGGACCCGGAGCAGGACCCGCAGCCGCAGCCGCAGTCGCAGCCGGAGCTACGAGCGGGGCTGCACACACAGTATGGCGGAGCAGGGCACTGGGTACGACCTGAACAGGCTCGAACAACAACTGCAGACTTTGTTCAGCCGGTTCACGTACAAGGATTTACAAGCCGACAGCAAACCTTTTTGTTCGAGATTTTGCAAGGTAAGAAGTGTAGTTTGAGGGCTGTGACAGGCTTGCTGTGGCTGTGAATGTTGTTAGCGACTCCCCTCCCCCAGAACGCACTAGAATGCTACTTGTAGCCCCTGGAGGGCTAACAAGTCCGGATAGAGCCGTTGTATGGGCACAAACACAACAGGGCCGTGGCGTGTACCGTATGTCACACCGGTGGTCACTTCTACACACGGTTGTAGCTGTAGCTCGGAGTTAATGCACTGTTTAAAGTGCCTCAAAGCTAACTACACAGCTAAGCTAGCTAGCTAACAATGCTAACGCTCTGATTAGACCCAGCGATCTGCAATTTCACTCCAACTAATGTCATCCCTGGCTCTTAACCAGCGCACACTTGGCCATGGATTTAATTTCCAGTACGTTTCGTTTAATATTCCCGAGTTGATGTCTCTATGAAGGATACAACGGCTTTTCTTTTGTTTTAGAACACGCTTTTGACGATGCTACTGTTTGGCTAACTGTCAAAGTTTATTTTGTGCCACACGTAGTTCTATCATTTCCACACTGCGTGTCACCAGGCTCTCAAGTGTATTTAAGTGTGGGTGCACAGACATGGAACCTGTTCGCAGAGGTTCTGGTACATATATGACGTGCGTGTGTTTCATGGTTCTAAGTTCTTATAATAGTTCCATGCGGGTTGTGCAGTACGTAGCATTGGTCACGGTCTCCTGGTACATTCATGTGGCAGAATAATAGCATCTATGTTGAGTCCTGTCGTTACATAACCATGAAGCTTTTATCCAATATGTCAACATGTGCCAAGTGTGCACTCTTTTAGTGTTTGTTAAAGATGGTCAGGCCGGTGAGAACATACGCACTGCCCCTTCACTGTTTGTTTGTGTGTTTGTTTGTCCGTCTGCAGCTGGTGGAATTTTACGTGTCGCGCTGGAAGGTGCCACTGCCACAGCTCCGGATCCTGGAGAGGGCTCTCTGCTGCTTCACCCAGGCCTCGGTGTTCTTCACACTGAACTGTGATCATGTGCTGCGTACGCTCAGCAGTCTTGCCTTGTGAGTAAACAAGTTTTCATGTACATGAGCAACATGCTTGATGACTGAGTGATGACATGAACTCACATTTATTTCCCCTACAGAAGTCTTTTTGAGTTGCTGCTTTTCTTTGACCAGAAGGACTTTTATCTCGATCCTCTAAAAAAGATCACAGTTACATTCCAGGTGAACGCATCAATGATCTAGACTAGACAAAGTAAAATGGAATGATTCACTTATTTTGTCTGTTCTTTTCAGGAATGCTGCTCAGTCCTTTCGAAGTTTCAGAATGTTCACTTGCTTCAGGTGGAGCGATTTCTGAAATCTGGTGGGCCTTGGACAAACCAAACTTTACTTGCCATTCTCAGTGAATCCTCTTTACCTCAGACCGAAGGTAAAGCTCGCCTTTTTCTTTTGTTACTCCATACCAGCCGCCGTCCACCTTTGTCAGCTTGCAAGCTACTTTTTGATTGAGCAAAGATCTGCCTATCTTAGATTTATATTAGAATGTATTATTTTTATCATCAGTACCCCAGAGAAATCCAAATCTGCACAGACTAAAGAGCCGATTTCGGGCCGTCCGGGGAATCGGTGCGGTGTGGACTTGTTGGTCACATGAACATAGGATATTTTACACAAATCAATCTACTTTAGAGCATATTTTAGCGGTCAGACTTTTCCCCCGTTCTCCATTTAGTGCGATTATAACGGAAGTGTCGATAAGTGGGGGGAAAGAGGGGAAAGTGGGCGGGGCGTAATACGGTCAATAGAGTAACACAGTAAAGGCCTTCACTTTAACAGCCTAACAACATTGTATTAAAATGTATAAACCTGCAATATAAAATGTGTTAGTTTTAAGAAATAATATTATACAGTTGCTTACAGTTGGTCATTTTGAAAGTACAATAGAGTGGCCACTACTAAATAGGCTAGTTAATAGACGCTTATCATCATCTCACTTGTAGCGCTTCTAACTATTATATCAGTTATTGGTGATTACCATGGTAACGCTCAGGGGAGGGGCAACTGTTCTCTGGCTGATGGAAGCTTGTGGTTCCCTCACGCTAGTGTGTAACAAACTGTTCGTTCAGCGCATTAATCCACAGTCACTTGTACACCAGACTGTAAACTTGATGGAAATAGTGCTTTGCTGCGTCGGAGACCGGCCGGTAGTTCGCCATCGATGGGCTGGTGACCACTGAGTGTAGCATTGTGCTGTTTTTCCTTCTGTTTTTGCATAACTTGTCATTTCTGGTTTCTCATAGTGGAAGAATGCATCAGCTCTGAGCCTCCAGTTTTCTTGGAGTTGCGGGTACGCTACCTTCTGTCCTGTCAGCGGCTTACTGAGGCTCAGGCCCTGGCCAAGTGTTGTGCTCAGCATCCCTCTGTCGGGCAGCACTTGTTCTTCTACCAGGTCTACCTCACCGGGCTTTATAAAGCAGCACACCATGAGGGCCTACTAGAGGAGGTTAGTTTAGTTGACAGAGTTACCTTCACCTTTGATCTTTCCTTATCCTTTGTTAAGTGCCGTACGTGTTCTTGGTTTCTCAGCTGGCGGACTTCAGAGGGAAGGATGCAGTGCATTTCCTCTGTAGTTTGGAGAGTGAAGAAAAGGATGAGTTGCTACTGGGCTTCAGCAGAGCTTTTCTCTCTCTGCAGCTGCGCAGAGGAGACATGCACTTTTTGTGGTAAGACTATCTTTCGCTAAATTCATATTTTCAGGTAAGGATTTTATTTTAATATGGTTTTATTTTTCAGTGACTTGGTTTCTATATGGGGCAGACTTCACAGTCGATTAAAAACATCAAAAGCAGTTCTACTTGAAGAGTGTGAACAGCTGATTTTATCTGCCGCCAATGTCAACGCTATTTTTCCATTTATTCGAGTCATAATTCATGAGGTGAGCTGTTGCTTTGGTTTTAGTATTTTACTTTTGACTTACATGTCATACATGTTTCGATGTGATACTTACTCTTGTCTTTTTCCAGTTGAGTGAAGATGGTGTACAGTTCTGTGTGGAGCTTTGTGCTAATGCACTGCGCTCTTGCCTTCCCTGTGATGTCATCACAAAGTCTCTGATTTACAAAACGATGGCAAGCCTCATGCCCCAGGACTTGGAGATCTGCAGGGCCTGTGCCTTGCTCGTGTTCTTTCTGGAGCGCTCTGTCGAGGCCTATAAGATGGTATACATTCTATATATGCATCCTGATCAGGAATATTATGTCGACTGCTGCCCCATTGGAAATCGTGTTCGATTTGAAACGCTGCAGGTAAGTGTCTGTTCAAATGTAAGAGGCCAGAGGCCGGTTTCATGAGACTTGTTCTGTAAAGCCAGACTTTCTCTTGAATGAGCATAAACACAGGCGTTTAGGCTTCATCTGTCACACCAGTCTCACTTAGGACTTTCCCAGTCTCAGCCCAGTCTCACTCAGGACTTTCCCGGTCTCAGCCCAGTCTCACTCCGGACTCTCTAGTCTCACTTCATAAGAGCAGCTTTGACACGAGGAGCATTCAATTCACTCAATACAAGGCCATGGAATGGACTTGCCCACCTCCACCAAAACCACCTTAAAGACATAAAGACACACACACTTGTGTTTGGCGAGACACAATCAGAGAAGAGGCAAAAAGTAAAGGGATTCAAAAGTGCAATGTACACGAAGTTCAGACTCGGCCTGCCTTTAAGTCTGCTCCAGTCCGGTCTAAGTTCCCAGACTAAATTGCCATAGTGACTGAGGGTAGACTCTGAGGGTAGACTCTGAGGGTAGACTCTGAGGGTAGACTCTGAGGGTAGACTCTGAGGGTAGACTCTGAGGGTAGACTCTGAGGGTAGACTCTGAGGGTAGACTCTGACTCTGAGGGTAGACTCTGCTGGGGTAGACTCTGAGGGTAGACTCTGGGGTAGACTCTGGGGTAGACTCTGGGGGTACTCTGGGGGGAGACTCTGGGGGGAGACTCTGGGGGGAGACGCTGGGGGGAGACTTGGCCTTTGGAAACCCAAATGACAACAAAGTAGTACGTCACACTTTTGAGTCTAGCTTAGAAAGTAAACCAGTTTTATGAAACAGCACTCTGGTGTGGATATGTCGGGGTAGAAATTGATGATATTGTGTTTTTTGTTTTGTTTTGCTTAGGCTCTGAAGAAGGATTTATACTTTGACCCAGAATTTTGGAACCTTATTGCTTTGAGAACGAACTGTTTGAAACTTATGAATGAAAAAGTGTTGAGTGCTGCTTTGGAAGAAATCATGGAAGAAAAATGGGTCCCTAACTGCTGCCGCAAAGAGGCCATTTTATCATCAAGCAAATCGAAATGCACCAAGGAAAATGCCGGGGCCAAGAAAAAGAAACGACATAAAGGAGACCATCAACATCACAGGGGCGCAAAATATAAAGATAAAGCACCTGCAAAGAAAGTTGGAAGACCACGAATAAATAAACACCTCCCCCTGAAAAAGAAGGGAAACCATGGTACAAAGCAATGGAAGAACACCTCTTCAGAACCGATGCGACGCTCGTCGTTTTGGCAACTGGACAGATCACACCACAACAGAGCTTTGGATTACCGGGAAAACAGACGCACCACAAGGCTTTCTGAAAGAACCCCAGCCAAACGTATGATCAGGACTCCAAAATGGCTTCTGGAAGACTCAGGAACTTTAGATAAGAATGCTCCTCTAGTGAAAAGACCGTATCCAAGTTTACCTTACTTGCCTCTTAGAAAGAGGACTGTTGCAAGCAAAGACGACACAAAAGAGAGAGTGAAATCCGAAATTAACTTGGAAAATGAGAAGAAACAACAAAAAGAAGTGCCAGTTGATTCCCAAACTGCCTCCACTGCTCCACAGGTTGTTCTGGAGCTGTCAATGCCAGATAATGAACTTTTGGCTACATTTACAGATGAACCCTGCAACAGACACAGTGGACTGCCCCAAAGGTTGTTTTACAGGCCTACTGTCAAAGTGCCCTCTGGAACTTTGACAGAGAAAGCCAGCTATAGAGACGAAGTGATACTCAAAGCACAAGACGCAACCTCTTTCTGTCAAATGTTACATTGTTACGCCCCTAAACCAAAAGGGAAAAAGATCTGGACAAAAACTCAAGGCTCGTCTTCAACTATAACACGCTCTTCAGGACAAATGGACGCTTTGAATACAGTGCAGCTCGGTGATAAACCCACAGTGGAGATGAAAGTCACCATCTCTTCACAAACGCCTCAAGTGACCGATGCAATTCTTGGAAACTCTAGAGAAAAACACGAGCTGCACGAAAAAACGTCTGTCACAGATGATGAAGAGGCAGCCAATGAACCCAAAGTCAGTCGATCGGCTGCATTGGCAGATATCGCAGAGTCTGCTGAGGAGCTGGAAGTCAAAGTCGCCGCTCAGAAAAACAGGCACTCCCCAAGACTAGAGAGAACCCACACTACAGAACACATGACAAGCTCGGCCTCTCAAATGCCTTCACCGGAGAAAATTAAAGATCAAGTTAGTAGTTCACTTCCTCCCGTCTCTACCAATGAGGATTCAAAGCATCAGGATTCTATTGTTACAACTAATGTACCACTTGTAAATAGAACACCAAACACAGACTTTCTGTCAACAGAAAATAGTCTAATAGTACCAAAAGACAAATCGCCTGTGGAAGATGGCAGTATACCTGAATTGGAAGAAAAAAATATCGACTCTCAAACAAGAACGGACAATACAAACAACTTGCCGTCTTTACCATTAGAAACGGAGGTGAAAAGTGAAATCGCCCTAAATCAGGAGGACCTCAAACATGCAGTGGAAGTTAACGGTCTCCCTACAGAGTCTAAAAATGAGGAGGATAATCCCAAATCTTTGCCCACTTCTAATCTGCCATTAAATACGGTTTTGGAATATGATGGTTGTGATCCAACGGAGCCAGAATGTGAAGAATCCAAGCTGGAATTTTGTTGCCACTTCTGTCACAAAGCGATTAAAGGGCGTCTTCTGGTGGCACACACCATGTTTCACTATCGCAAAGATGAGTGCATGTTCTGCGGAGTGACATTCAGAAACAACCTCAAAGCAATGATTCACATGTCTAATCACCTGGAGAAGCTCAAGAAGCTCCAAAACCCAGCGGCCATCAAGTCCCCAGACAAATCCAGGACCAGAGATAAACATAAAACAGGGAAAGTTAAAACATCGGGCAAACTCAAAACTGTGTTGGAAGAAAAGGGAAGAGGCAAGGAAAAGAAAAGCATTCCGCCAGTCCGAAAATTAAGGTCTGGCTACAAATGTAGACCTACTATGAAACAAGACCAAGGCAATTCCAAGGACTTGAGGAGTAAAGCCTTATTACTTAAAGTGAATGGTTATATTGGAAAGAGGAAAGACGACGTCAGAATTGCAAACAGTTTAATCACAAAAACAAGGCTGCGACAAAGAAGTCATGAATTTGATCAGAACAATGAAAGTGATCTCAGTCCGTGCATGCCTCTTGAAGTTGAGAAAGACGAACCATTGGTCAATTCTTGTGAACCGAAAAGTAAAAAGGAAAAATCAATAGTAAGCAAACATGCGGAAATCAACAAAAACATTGATTCTCAGGAGAAATTGTGCTGCCCAGTGGACGGATGCCAGTGGTTCACTGTTAAAAAACAAGTCGCGCATTTTGTGTACCACGCATTGGAAGACCACTACTCTGACACAAGTCCTCTGGAGTTAGCTTTTTCCATGACCAACAACAAGTGTAGCATTTGTAAAAGAGTATTGTACAGCTTTGAGCATTTCCAGCATCATGTAGAAAGACACAGATTTGTTCCAAGGCATCCATGTCCTCACAAAGGGTGCACGGCCAGGTTTAAGACTACATTTGAAATGAGACGACATGCGAGGAAGCACAGCCCCCTTCAGGCAATGTGCTGCCTCCCTGGCTGCCCCAAGCTCTTCATTTGTCTATGGCAACTCATCCTGCACGAGAAGGACCACTACTCCAAAAGGTCGACAGCCCCGAGGAAGGTTAAGCCTGAAACAACGCAAGCAACGCAAGAGAAAAAAGAAGATCGAGCAATGAAGAACAATAAGTCAAATAAAAAGGTTTCTTCCATTTCCATCTACAAATCACGTTCTAATGACACAAATAAGACAAAAGATTCCATAGTTCCAAAAAAGAAGTTATCTGCACAGTCTGCTGTAGCTTCAAGGCTTTTGCAAAAGTTAAGAAAAAGGCAATTTGCCAAGAACAACCTGTCACAGCAAGTAACTCACAAAATGGTGTCTTCTGTTGGAAAACCAAAAAACAAATTGAGGCCCTCGTTACACAAGAAGAGAAACGGATCAAAAGAATGCTTTCGTAGTAAAGTGCTTCCTCCTAGACCAGCACAGAACTCCCTAAACGATGACGGCAAAAGTGTTCAGTCAGAACAAGAATCAAAAGCATCAATAGTCCATCAAAGAAAAGAGGAGGGAAAGAAAAATACAGATGGGATCCAAACCAGACCAGATGGAAAAGTTAAAGACCCTCAGAAGGTTGCTAGTCGGGTCAGCTCAACAAGGAAGACTGAAAAAAGAAAAACAAGTTTACCAAACTCAGAAAAGACTAAAGGACTAAAAAGACTAACCCTAACCCTAAAGGCGGAGAATTTGGCAGTCCCGGTTGTGGCTAGTCCTGTCACAGAGGAACATGTAAATATGGTCCAAACAAATGTAATTGATAGTGCGGCACCAGTCAGTGATGCCGAGTCCTGGAATGACAGATCAGACGAGCTGGAGCAGGGGGCACGTACGGAGCAGACTCCCAATTTTGCAGAGAATGTTGCTTGTCAAAGCGACCTGAGCGTAATGGCAAACTCCACGAGGGAGGAACCCAAATTGGTACAGCGTGTAGAAGTTCAACAGGCACCAATTGTGGAAAATTTGCCTTCAGAATCCTCTGAAAAAGAAATGGCATTCAGAGCTGAAGAATATGAGCCAGAAGCAGTAGCAGAGTTTGAAAATTCAGAGCACGAAAAGAACTCAAAAGTGTCCTCAGAAACTGTCACTATAAACCACACCATTGTAAATACAGATATTTTAAATGAAGTAGTGCTAGAAAAGGTTACTGAAGATGAGAATTCCAACATGGCTGCCACAGTTTCCTCTTCAACTCCCCCCAGTAATCCCCCTGTAGTAACGGCTATAGAACCAAATGTAGCTCCTCCACAAAATGCTAGAAAAGCAGAATCGAGAGTTGGAACCACTGACAATGCAATTGAGCCACCAGCTCTTACAACTGTCCAACAGAAAGCAGAACTTATGCAGGGTTTAAATAAAGAGAATGTGCCTGGAAAAAGAGCAGATACTTCCCTGGGTAATGCCGCTGACTCTGCTTTTGAACGCAAGATTCCGACAGATTTAATGGTGGACGAGAGGGGAAGTAGAGATTTGGCAGCAAGCGACAAGCATGCCCCATCTGCTGCTGTCACCTCCAAAATGGAACACGCCCAGTGTACTACAACTGAAGGTGACTCTATGGGGACCTCTGAGAAGTCTGGGGGGGTTGAGATGAGAAACAGACCAAAATTGGGCAACAAAAATGACATTTTATCTGCACTTAAAACTTTGGTCAAATCAAAAAAGGACAAAATTGAGAATGAGGGTAAAGACGGCGCTTCAAAAAGGAAAAATGAAGTTGATAATGCATCGGCCTCTAAAAAGTTCAAATCTGCAACTCCAACCAATGAGGTTGCGTCAGCATCAGTCGAACCAAGTTCCAGCAGTGAAGGAACGACGGTACAAAGTACAGATTCAGCATCCACCGTTAATGTGAACCAAACGCCAAAAGAGAAGGTCAAAGTGGTGAAAATGAGAAGGAAAAATACAGTGGATGTCAAAGTTCAATCCCATTCCACAAACAAAGTTGTGAAAAAGAAAACCAAAATTGAGAAAAAAACTAAAAATACAATAAAAAGTGACAAACCTCAATCAACATCTTGTAAAATGGAGGCAAAAACATCAACTTATGCTGAAGTGTCCAGCTCCAATGAAGTCAACGGTGAGCCTAACCCTACTACAGGAACCAGCCGGGCCATTAATAAGCAAGAGGACGGTGGTACAGATGAGGATGTCAATTCTAAGAACAAATCTTTTGATAGAGGAGTTAAACCAAAAATCCCAAAGAAGGAGAAAGATGAAACCTGCTTAAAAGACCAGAATATCTATGACTTTGTGCCAGTGGAGGAGGAAAGTCCATTGGCCACATTTGAAAAAGCTTTGAGCGAATACAAGAAGAAACCGTACATGCGTCTGCCAGCAACCGCTTACCTGGAGGAGAGGTTCACCGTCATGCCCAAGCGCCGAAAGGATATGTCAATGTTCTTTGGGTCGTCTCGGAAAGTCCAAAAGAGCCCCGAGGCCACAGCACAAGTCCTTCGGCAAAGGCAGCGATGTGCCAACTGCTTCACCACGTTCAGCAGCGACGACGAGCTGCAGTGGCATCTCCAGCAGAAGTGCTCCAACCTCTTTGGCTTTGACTCGGACGAGGAAGGTGAGAACCTGCAGTATTTACTCACACCAGGCCCGGGTCTACAGGAGGGCAAAGGGGGTTTTAAAGGGGGTTTTAAAGAGGGCAAAGGGGACTTCATTTTGTATCCAGGTATAGGACCAAGTTTTGGAATAAAATGCATCACATTGGGTATGAACATTTCTGGTTTGGTCAAATACAATAGAACATCGTCTGCAGCAGGCGATTATGTTCCGGCAATTGCAACACTGAATTGTTACAATTTAATACAAATCCAAAGCACACACGAGGGTCAGACCGGGCGCGCGAGGGTCAGACCGGGCGCGCGAGGGTTACTTTGAAAATGGTCACATTTTGAATCTGCCTTTGTCCATCTTCAGGTACCAGTTGAATGTCTTCAGAAGTGCGCGTACCAAGGAACACTCTTGGCTCGGCTTCCTGATTGAGCTCTTCCTCTGGAGACTGTCGGTAAATGTGTCTTTAGACCCAAAGATGCAGAAGAGACTGCTAAAGTTCTGAGTTTCCAGCTGCAGTACGCGACTTGCAGCCTGAGACCATAAAGAGCCGATCTGTGAGAGACTACTGAACATCTCCAGTCAGGTCCAACAGTGCTAAGTGCCTGCTCTGGACATACCTCTGTCCAGCAGCTTCACAAGGACTACATGAAGTGTTGTGGCTTTAAAACTGGACTTAAGCTGTGAAACGAGACTCTGACTGCTCCTGCTTTCACTGGGATTTCTATTTTTGCATCTGTAAGCCATAAAATGATTATATTTTTGCTTTTTTGCACTCTTTCTGTTCCTGCGTACATCATCTCGCCTTTTATGCCTTTTATGCATGCTCATGTTATTTAAAAGTTTAGTGTTTAGGCTAAGAGTCTGACCTTCACACGGCTCCAGGATTGTTGCATCGTCTTAATGAAGGTTTTATCATGTAAATGTTGAATACTAATTGTAATTTTGTAGCCGTGTTTGGGTTAAAGGTCTAGGTCCTTTTTGCTGATGATGTCCAGCAGAGGGCATACTTCACATTCTCTATTGTCAAACGCATATAAGTCACTGCTGTTTTTTTAAAATCAGGTACATTTATGATATAGCTGTAATGTATTTATTACTGTATTCATGTAACATTGATCTTTTTGGCTTTTCTTTGGCAATCACCAACACTCTCGATGTGCTCTTTGCTAAATAATCTTGTTTTCTAACAGTGGAGCAGCAGCAATTGTAAACTAGCCTACATTTGATCTCAACGGACATGTCGAGACCACTGCAGCGAGTGATTTACAGACATGGCCATCGTAAGGCGCTATATTTTATAAGTATTCCTGGGAAGCCGCATCTTGTGGGCCAGCAAGTTGTATTTATTTTCTATCTTTTGTAAATATTTGAAGAGTTTTAATAGCTTGCACTGTCACGGGTGTTGGCATTGGTTTTATATTTTGGTCTTAAAATCTACAAATAAAACCTCGACACAAAAATTCTTTTTAATTCTAACTCTAGTCACAGCACAGTAAATGAATGTTTATCTTAATTGAACTGAAACGTTGTCTCCACTTGCTTATTGGTTGAACAATCTAATGATTTGCAGAAGTAAAATACCCAGGTGCACTCAAAAGACCTTGGTATTTGTGCCGAGTGGCCTGAGGCTGAGCACGTCCAAACCCAATGTGTGTGTGTGAAAGCATCTGCATGTCATGGTGGAAGGGGAAAACAAGACTTTGGTAGAATTCTGTCCCCCGACAGACTGTAAAGGACAAAGACGACCTTGAGACGACCTCTGCTTTTCTTCACTCTGATATATTTTTATTACGACAGACGGACCGAGCTGTGGAGGAGGGTCCTGAAACCAGAGACCATGAGAATACTGCCGCCCATGTGCAACTTAGACCTTTTACTCGTTCTATATCCCACCGTATTACTTAAACATACTTAAACCCAGTCTTAGAGTTCAGTGCTGAAACTGGTCATTCTGCACAGTGCGGTTTTGTAAATGACCACGGGTCCATATCTTTTGAGAAAAACTGTGAACCACAATCTTAATAATGCAGTATCAAGCAACAAACAATCTTTGCAAAGCGATGTTTCAGATTCCATTAAATACACAAGTTTTAAATAAAATATATTTACATTCCAAATGTAATGATACTTGGTCATAGGCCTTAAAAATAAGGAATGCAGATGTCATTGCTTTGAAACTGTTAAGCCTCCTTCAGAAGAGTAATCATGATTGTACAACATACAGTAGGACATGCAGTGACGGCATGTTACACGTCTGCTGATGCACACGTCGCACTCGGATAGCGTTGCCTGGAGCTTATTTAATGCAGTCTGGTGAAAGTATGGAGTGTGCTCTGTTATTATCTTATTCCACTTTCCGTTTGGTGTTGCCATGGGGGCTCAGCATCCTGCTCCAACACGCCGTAGCAGTCAGCCTCCTCTGATTGGCCCGTGCTTTTTACACCGCCCCCAGGTATCACCACTGTGGTATTTACACCGGTGCATCATATAAGGGTCTTTCCCGGTCAGTTTGAATCAGTCCTTTACTTTGTGCAGTGGCAGCCCCCACTGCTCCGTGATTGGTCAGTTCCACTCTGGCCTCATGTAGTTGGGGATGCACTGGCACACGTGATGGCTGTAGTAAAATCCCACCTGGCACCCCCGTCTGGGCTTTCTGCACGGGAGCCTGTAACAACTGCAACACACACACAGGCATGGTCATGGTCCAGGTCACATGGGCCCATTATGGGGTACTTTTTAAAGAAGACCCTCAAATAAAGATGACCGAAGCATTTTATATGAGGAAAAGTCCAAATGGACTTGTACACACTTTGTACACCTTATATTTCCACAGATCATGTGATAGCAGAGCCCAGCAGAGCACAGAGCTCACAGCCCTGCATATATACAGTAGCTGCGTGTATAGTTACATATACATAAAGCTGCATATACAGTAGCTGCGTGTATAGTTACATATACATAAAGCTGCATATACAGTAGCTGCGTGTATAGCTACGTGTGTAGTTCCATGTATAGTTACATATACAGTAGCTGCGTGTATAGTTACATATACATAAAGCTGCATATACAGTAGCTGCGTGTATAGTCTACGTGTGTAGTTCCATGTATAGTTACATATACAGTAGCTGCGTGTATAGTTACATGTGTAGTTACTTATATAGTTACATGTATAGTTACTTATATAGTTACATGTTATTTACATATAAAGCTGCATATACAGTAGCTGCGTGTATAGTTACATGTGTAGTTACTTGTATAGTTACATGTATAGTTACTTATATAGTTACATGTATAGTTACATATAAAGCTGCATGTATAGTTACATATATAGTTATTTGTAGTTACTTATATAGTTACATGTATAGTTACTTATATAGTTACTTGTAGTTACTTATATAGTCACTTGTAGTTACTTATATAGTTACATGTATAGTTACTTATATAGTTACTTGTAGTTACTTTTATAGTTACATGTATAGTTATTACTTATATAGTTGCATATACAGTTACATATATAGCTGCATATATAGTTAAATATATAGTTGCATATATAGTTACATATATAGCTGCATATATAGTTGCATATATAGTTGCATATATAGCTACATATATAGCTGCATATATATTTGTATATAGTTACATATATAGCTGCATATATAGGTGCATATATAGTTGTATATATAGTTACATATATAGCTGCATATATTGTTGCATATATATTGTTGCATATATAGTTACATATATAGCTGCATATATAGTTACATATATAGCTGCATATATAGTTACATATATAGTTGCATATTATAGTTAAAATATATAGTTTGCATATATAGTTACACATATAGCTGCATATATAGTTACATATATAGCTGCATATATAGTTGCATATATAGCTGCATACATAGTTACACATATAGCTGGCATATATAGCTGCATATATAGTTGTATATATAGTTCCATATATAGCTATATGCATATATAGTTACATATATAGCTGCTATATAGTTGCAATATATAGCTGCATATATAGTTACATATATAGCTGCGTTACATATATAGCTGCATATATAGTTGCATATATAGCTGCATATATAGTTACATATATAGCTGCATATATAGTTGCATATATAGCTGCATATATAGTTACATATATAGCTGCATATAGCCTACTGAACCATATTGAAATATTTCGTTTTTTATGATAAATTCTTCATACCCAGATGTGTGCACTTATCTCCTTTCACAGAGGGCAATTCATGCCTTCATGCATTAATGCCTTATTAAAGTTCAGTTATGGGATTGAATGTATACGAGCGTGTTTATATTTGTCAAAAAACATACATTTTAGTCACATAATCTTATCTGCTTGAACTTTCCCACATTTTAAAATATGTTTGGGTTAAAGTGGACTTTGTATGTCAGCGTTTACAGTGCTTTTCACTCCATCAGTCTTGAATTTGGCTGGTCTGCTCACAGTCACCAAGTTCACCGTCTCTGCAGGGCTCTGGGGTCAGAGGAGGAGCCACTGCACGCTGCCTGTGGGAATCGCAACATGCATGAAATGTGCACGCAACATGACAACGCATTAGGAAGGCCAAAACTCCTTAAAAGGCTGGGAGACCAAAGATGACGGAAAAAGTGAGTTGATATTTTTTGACTGTGGAATGTTTGACATGGCCATTGAGAGTTCTTGATGTAACAACTTCTCTTTTTAGCTTCTGTTTTATTACATATGTACTGGGAAAGTTGCTGTGCCAATGAAAAGAAGAAGCAACTTCAAACTGTGCACCCTAAATTGGAAAGGTCACTAAAGGGTAGCATTGCTCACTCCAGTTCAATATGTGGTTCATTGCAACCAAAAGGGCATCTGGTGTAAAAGCAGCCAAATGAGTGTGTGGCTGTCCCTGATTGGGTAATGCAGGTTGAGTAAAGGGATTCATGACAAAAATGGTGAGGTGTGATCCCATTCCAACCAACTATATTAGATTTATTTATTTCACATGTAGCTGTTGGACCCACCTGCAAGTGTTGGGGTTGAACCTCTTGCCCTGCCGTAGACAGGTCTGTGGGCTCTCTCTGCACTGACACAGACACGTGTCAGGGTTCAGTGGCTGGTTCCCGGGGCAGGTGGTATCGCACACACAACCGCACAGATCCTCATCCCATCTCTGTCCAGGAGGGCACCACTTTCCCTCTCCTGGACCTTCACACTGACATTCACCTGTAAAAAGATAAGACTTTTTAATTGGAGAAATAACTGCGAACATGCGTGTGCCGCTTACAGCTGTCATGGTCCAGTTTCCAGCCTAGGTCGCAGCTGGCTTCCGTCAGGCCGTTACGGCACACACACTCACAGGTTGACTCCTCCAAAACTCTGTTAGGCCCACACAGAGCCAGCAAGCTGGAGTCCAGCGCCTCTGAGCAGGATTGAAAGAACTTATTAGTTACAGTTTTATAGATGTACCTCCCCAAATATATTCAAAGGGTTTATTCTAAATTTAGGACAGTGGTATAAGGTAAAACATGTCTCTTCCTACCTGCCTCTCGTTGGGAGTAGTTGATGGTGTCCATTGAGACACACATACAGCTGACAGGGTCCCACAACAGGCCTGCAGCACATGGAATGTCAGGCGGGGAACACCTACAAACGTATGCAATTAAAATATGAAAGGTCAAAACATAAATGAACACAGTCTTACTCACAGGTGATCTGTGGCTCTTCTTATGATGCTGTGCAGAGGCCTCTTGGATAAACATTCACATGAAGTGTGGTTGACAAAGGTTACCATGACAACAGCCCTTTCCATGCGGGGTGGGGTTAGCTCCATCAGCTAAAGAGAGGAGATGTACTGTATATCAGAATCAGAATCAGAAAAGATTTATTGCCATTGTCAATGAACAAAATTCACAAACACAATATAAGTGCTACTGTTGATCTAACCTGCCTCTAATTTATTCTATGCAGCCAGGGTTAGCTAACCCTAACCCGGACCCTACGGTAGACAACACAATGATCATTTTGCAAACCTATTTTCTATCAAAAGGGACATATTATGTTCAATCTACTTTAATAGCTTTTAATCATAAAGTAACTGTTCCTTCATCATTAACTTATTGAGTGTCCTGCAGAAATGTTTTCACATACTCCCTCTCTCCGCCCACTGCTCTGTACTTCGTTATAATAATTCCAAAAATTCCGATTTTGAGTAATCAAAAATGTCAAGTAGCCTTTTTACCAATAAAAACCTGCAAGTGAAAATTGGGTGCTTATACTGTAAAATGAATGAAAGAAATGCACCTAACGACAGATAGTATGTTCACGTATACTCATTATAATGATATAAATTATCATTGGGACAATGGGGTCATTACAACTCACTGTTTTGTTGACCAGTGAGTGGCTTGTGTTTGTGCAGTAGAAGGCTTCCGTGTTGCAGCATCCTCCACAGCGGTGCAGAGCCACACATCGAGGGAGGTAGAGCTGGCTTGTGGAGTCGGGGTATTCTTTGGAAACCTCTACACATACTTCTCTGGGCTGACATGAAGTTCTCTGGATCTCTTCAAGGATCACTGCAATAGAAACATGTCGTAGCAGCCTAATTCACATTTGCAAGCAGATTTTTTTTTTTTTACCTCCTAACGTTCCATCAAATTTATAAACCGGTTCTGAACGCCACAGTTCTTCATCATCAGACTGGAGTGGAGGAACAGCCGAGGAGAACGATGAAGGCCACGACTTCTTCCTCAGACATTGCTGCAACAGACTGTACTCAGGGAGCAAAAGCTGCAGCAGCTCATCCACACTGGTCACTGTGCTGAAATCATCCTCTGTCAGAACAGGAGTCTGCAACCAGAGATGTGTCAGGGACAGACGTGTGGGCCTACATTAGTGTAACTTCTATGACTGTTCACACGCCACATCAACATGGAGGCTAAACTGGGACCAAGCCCAAGACCAGGACTGAACCAGGGCAAGTGTGAATGCAGCCTAATTTAAGATGGCAATTTTCTACTAACATTCTAGTTTAATTTCATTTCAGATTAGGGAAAAAAAACTGTCAATAATAGTTTTGTCTTTTCTTTAAACGGAAGTTCATTCATAATCAAATTAGCATTAGCCAACTTTGCATTTCATGCTTTTCTTATTATTTATTTGTGGTCCTTCTGTTAGCCTATTTGTTTGCAAAATTTTCATGCAACTCAGCATGGTAGAAAAAAGATTCAGTTGTATCATCTGGACACTGTAATAATGATAATGTCACCTAAAACACAGCTTACAAAGCTGATTTTTACCACTTTCAGAGACTAAAAGTAAATGAACAAAGAGAAAATGGGAGCCATGACGTGGCCAAAATGCAGCAGCCAGTGAGAACATCTGTGTCAAACGTCAAGGTCACAGGGACGGTTCTGATAGGGCAGGGTTATTCAACTTTATTTTCCCAAGGGTCAGAGAAGGCCTCTGGGCCGGAGTTGCACAACATGCCACTACTGTAACAACATTTTGGGTCACACTGTTACAGTAAAATAACTACTGATTCGATTTTTGTGAGAAATAATATACAACATGATTTATTAACATTGCTTTGCAAAATTGCCCATCCTAACTAGGACAAGACCAGTACCAATCAGGTGTGAACCAGGACTAACCCAGACTAAAAACAGCTCTAAAGGAGAATTAAACAAGGACTTAACCAAACCAGGTCTAAACTAGTGCTAAACCAGAAATAAACCAGTAAATAAGATTTGATTTTTTCAATATTTTGAAGATTGGTTGTGGGACGGATTAACTCGATTGGAGGGCCTGATTTGGTCCCTGGGCCTTATCAGAATCAGAATCAGAATCAGAAAGGGTTTATTTTCATTGTCAATAAACAAAATTCACAAACATAGGAACTTATCTCGGCGTTAAGGTGCGACATAAAACACTGATCAATAATAAAAACAACATATATTAAATCAAAAAGGGCATGCATTAGGAGACAATTTAAAATGACTATAGTATAAAATAAAAAATAGGCGTTACTATGTACACGAGATTACAGTTAATTTAAAGTTGTAGTGCAGAAAGTGACAGTGAGTGATGAAGAGTTGCAGTTAAAGTGGCAGGTGTTTAGAAGTGTTCATGAGTCCAACGGCAGAGGGAAAGAAACTATTCTTGTGGCAGGAGGTTCTGGTCCGGATGGACCAGATGGTGGTGTCGTCCGCAAACTTGATGAGTTTTACAGAGTCGTGGCTGGAGGTGCAGCAGTTTGTGTACAGGGAGAAGAGCAGAGGGGAACGTACACAGCCCTGTGGAGATCCTGTGCTGATAGTCTGATAGACCCCCTGCAGGTGGAATCGGGCACGTTGAGCTGGGAGAGCTTGTCCTGGGGCAGAGCAGGGAGGATGGTGTTGAATGCAGAGCTGAAGTCCACAAACAGGATCCTGTCATAAGTTCCCGGGGAGTCCAGATGCTGCATGTTATGTTGAATTGCCCTGTGATAGGGGATGGTGCTATAAGTCACCTGACTGAAATTTTGAAAAGAAACTTCTTATTCAACGTGCTTGATCAAATGGAAATCAAACATAAGTGGACCTCTTCCAAACATCGGCTGCTTCAGTTGAACACATGGCTGTCCAAGGAGTGTGCACCTAGAGCAGGGGTGTCCAAACTTTTTTCGCACAGGGCCGCATTATGAGACTTATACGCAGCAGAGGGCCACAGACATGTTTGGACATGCCTGACCTAGAGGATTGCACTACATTGAGAACTTCAATCTTTTCTGGAAACGAGAGGACCTGTTTAAGAGAAATGGCCCACACCTCTGTAGAGGTGGAGTGAGGGTGCTGACAGAGAACCTGCTCCACGCTCTGAGGCATTGGACTGGGCCTGGACAGGGTCCTGAGCAGATAGTTAGAGAAGGCAAGGCTATGCAAGGCACAATTTGTAGGCCATTCAAAGGGTTTCACACAACTGGAAAAATTGCATTAAAATCAAATAGTTTAAGACATAAAAGAGAAGAGTGCAAAGAAAATCATTTCAGTCATATGCACAGCCAAACAAAACAGTTTTTATCTTCGATTTGAACATTGCCAGAGTAGAACCTGTCTCACATCTTCAGGAAGACTGTTCCAGGTTTTAGCTGCATAAAACTGAAACGCAGTTTCCCTATGTTTTAATCATGACTCTGGCACCAGCAGAAGGCCGGTCCCTGAGTTCCTCAGAGTCCGAGTTGGTTCATTTAGTACTAAGATGTACTTTGGTTCTAGGCTATGGAGAGACTTGAGAGAGACTAAAGTCTATCTGCGTTCTGGATGTACTGCAGCTGTTTTACAGAAGAGAGGAATGAGAGAAGAATTCCTGCTCCAGCCAGAGACCAAGCCAATGTTTCAACATCAGCAGCACCGCAACCACAGCCTCCACCAAAGGATTCATGAAGTAATTTGAGCGCCTGGTCTTGCCCCACCTCAAGTCCTTCACCTCCTCCCTGCTGGACCCCCTGCAGTTTGCCTACAGAGCCAACGGGTCTGTAGACGACAACATCAACCTCGCACTCCACAACACCATTGTGTTGTACACAAACTGCTGCGCCTCCAGCCACGACTTCGTAAAACTGATCAAGTTTTCGGACAACACCACCCTCATCGGGCCCATCGGGTCCTGGTGCAGCGGGAACAACCTGGAGTTCAACGCCCAGAAGACAGTGGAGATGATCGTGGACTGGAAAGTCACAGCCCCCCAGCCCCCCCTCGTCATGACAGACTCCCCCATCACCACCGTGGACTCCTTCTGCTTCCTCGGCACCACCATCACCCAGGACCTCAAATGGGAGCCCACCATCAGCTCCCTCATCAAGAAGGCCCAGCAGAGGATGTACTTCCTGCAGCAGCTGAGGAAAGCCAAGCTTCAGTGCGGATGATGGTGCAGTTCTACACGACCATCATTGAGTCCATCCTCACCTCCTCCATCACCGTGTGGTACGCTGGAGCCACAGCCAGGGACAAACAGAGACTACAGCGCCCTCTGCTGGAGCCACAGCCAGGGACAGAACAGAGACTACAGCGCATTGGTGCGTGCTGTTTCTGCTGAGAAGGTGATCGGCTGCAGACTTCCATCTCTGCAGGACCTGTACGTCTCCAGGGCTCTGGGACGAGCAGGTCGGATCACCGCTGACCCTTCTCACCCTGGACATGGTCTGTATGAGCCACTCCCCTCAGGCAGGAGGCTACGGTCCATCCGGACCAGAACCTCCCGCCACAACAGTAGTTTCTTTCCCTCTGCCGTTGGACTCATGAACACTTCTAAACACCTGCCACTTAAATTCCAATCTAATCAATCACTCACGGCACTGTCACTTTCTGCACTAAAACTGTAAATTTAACCTTAAATTCTTGAGTGGCAAATTTTGTTTGTTTGTAGTACATAGTAAGCCTACTTTTACTTGTTAACTATAGTCAATTTAAATGGTTTCCTTTAATGCATTTCCTTCCTTATGTTTTCACATTTGTTGTTTTTATTATCGTTCATCGTTGACAGTTCCAACTTTTCTGATTCTGATGTGTCATCAGGGTTAGAAGATGTGCAGGTTGTTTAGTAAGAGCAGATGCAATCATGCGTTCAACAAGTGATCTAAGACAGGGAACAAACACAGCATCCAATCACAATCAATACACAGACAATAACAAGGATATTGGTGAAAAACAGAAATAGTGCCAGCCCAACGCCCACAGATGCAGTATAACCAGGCAGACCACAAGGGGCATGGGTGGTGGTAGATGATTCTGGCTTGACATGGGTTGACTCATTTTCATCATTTGTGTTCTTTGAAATTGGGGAACCATTTGATGGGGACCATATTGCATTCCCTTCTGTTGGCAGTTTCGTGCCCAATGTCCGGTCCCAAAGCAGTTCAAGCATTGATTAGGAGCCACATTGAACCTGTTTTGTCCTCTTCCAGCTCCTGCCCTACGCCCTCTTCCATGAGAGAATGTGTTACGTCCACGTCCTTGATTGTAGATGATTGCTGCAGCAGGTGTTTTGGTGTTTGCATTTGGGTCTGTGGCCGGTGATGCCACCTGCAGTGGTGCCATAGTGGGTTAAATGTGTCCCATGACATTTGAATTGCCGTAGAAAGCGGTTGGACACTGTCTGACACTGGATTCTCTTCTGTTGCCACATTTATTACCTTGGTTGACCTATTTTCCTTCTTTTTATCATTCACATCTTCTTGGAGCTTTTTAAGTTGTAGTTTGAGCACTGCCACTTCAATTTCATTTCTTTCTGTTCTTTGGTATTTGGCAACATGATGTTGGCAGCGGGCATCAAACTCTTCTGTTTTGGAGTAGAGGCCGACGACATAAACCAAATTATCCTCGACAGATTTGGGTTGTCAGTTTACCAGAGTAGTACAGATGATTGTGTTGCATGGACTCTCCATTTGCATCATGGAACAGTGCTTTAGCTCTTTGCTTGTAGGTGAAATAGTGTTCATCATTTTTAATTTCCAGAGCCATCAGTGTGTCAGGTCTGCAGGTGGGGTACATTTCTTTTAGCACCAGGCTTAACTGAGGCTTTATGATTGTGTGGATGCTCTAACTGGAGCATGAATTCTCTTGGATACTTCAGAACGGACTTTGGCCGTTGTACGCTCATCTGTTGCTCTTACAAGAATTGCAGACACATCTCTACAACAGAGTTTCTCCTGAGGTCAATGCTCTGAGGAAGGCTGGCGCACCTTGTGTCCGTTTTGGCAGTTTTAACACCAGCCCATCTGGATCTTTCAATGTGAATGGTCGGTACACTGCTTGGTTGTTTGCAGTCGTTCAGAGAGGTGCAACAAGAGGAGGAGTCTCTTCATTGATAGAAAACCCATCATCTTCTTCCTTGGTACCTTTGTGGACAAGGAATGGTTGAAGATCTCCACTCAGGAAAGTGGCATGGTATTCATGCTCATCCCCCATTCCTGTGAATACCCCCCATCACATATTGATTTGGTCTTGACACAAATGTTTTCCCCCTCCTCTTTGCATGTGGAGTTTCTGCTGTGCTTGCGTTCTTTTTTGAGCTTCTAGCAGTGCAGCTTCTAGGAATTTGTCCTCCTTTGGCTCATGTTTCTTTGCTTATTGTTTTCTGCATAGATTTTTTCTGCTCTCTTCCTCTGTGCTGGAGCTTTGTTATTCAGTCCAAAAGAGATGGGCTTATTGGCTCTGTTTTACTCTTTCATTTTGTTTTTTTTTCTGATTGGAGATGGTACTTTGGTTTCAGTACCCGAATATTGACCAGAAATGGTCTCTCTCTTCTGATTAAAATGTATATTGCCATTTCCTGTAGTTTCACTGAATATAATAATTTTTCTTCATGTTCTTTCAAGTTCTTTTTGTTTTTCCTTTCATTGGCCAAACTGGATTTGTTTTGAAATGCAGGGTTAGGGTTAGGGGTTTTAAAGATGTCCTTCATCAGTGTAGTTTGTCTTTTTGCTTCTTTTGGGTTCAGTTCATTTGCACAGATTGTGTTTTCGATATTATGTAAAAATGCATTAATTTTGAATGGCTTACGGTGCATTTTTTATAGGACCCGTGCGCGCCAAGAAGCAAATTCACAGTCTCAATAATAAGTTTGTTGTTATTTCTTTAATGCGATTTCTTTTTTTTTTTAATTCACGGCATGAGCAAGCTCTGTATTTAAAAGATATTTCACCAAACAACAGAGGTTAGTTAATCCTGTCAGTAGTGAACTTTTAGGGTGGGAACTTCTCACCCTGGACATGGTCTATTTGAACCACTCCCCTCAGGCAGGAGGCTACGGTCCATCCGGACAAGAAACCTCCCGCCACAAGAATAGTTTCTTTCCCTCTGCTGTTGGACTCATGAACACTTCAAAACACCTGTCACTTTAACTGCAAATATTCCTCACTCACTGCACTGTCACTTTCTGCACTCAAAACTGTAAATTTAACTATAACTCTTGTGTACATAGAAATGCCTATTTTTATTTTTATTGTATAGTAATTTTAAATTGTTTCTTAATGCATGCCCTTTTTTGATTGAATATATGTTGTTTTATTCTTGCTCAGTGTTCTATGTTGCACCCTAAGGCCGAGACAAGTTCCTATGTTTGTGAATTTTGTTCATTGACAATGGCAATAAACTCTTTCTGATTCTGATTTAGCTGGGTGGCAGCTTTCTTAGATACATTTAATTACTTACATGTCCAACTCATTTTTATAATTAGTCCAACTAATTGTTTAAACTAATAAGCTCACATTTACTACATCCATACTTGTATGCAATGTTGAAATTTCAGTTTTTTTTTCAGGTTTTGGCAAACCTCAACAATTTTAAGTTCGTTTTTTTCACTGTGCCGAAGTTTGTAATAAATACAAGAAGTTTCTGCCTAACACTTTTGTTGACTGGACCCAGTCACAATTGTAGAAGGTCTGTCAAAAACAAAAAGACTCCTATTCTTTCTCTCTCAGCTCAGTGTTCTTGTTCCCCCACGAACGATTCCTAGCTGAACCGTTACTGGACATGCATCGTCAGCCGACATCCAGAAGGGAATCTTTTAAAGCACAAGTTGCATGTTTCTTTTCCCAGCACGATAAGAGGCCTGCATTCTCCACTAGTTCAGTCGAAGTTTAGCCTATTATAGACAGCAAAAGGCGAGGATCGTTTTCAATAAGGTCTTTATTTTTGGTGCATACAAGGAAACAGGCAAAAAAAAAAGCTTATTGTATTGTCCTGATTCTGAGTCCGCCTTCCCATACTTCAACTGTGGTTTATATAGCTGTTGCTTGGGTCTGATGTAATGGCATGATGTCAGGTTTAGGATTGTTTGTACTCAGTAACAAAATGTGTGCCATATGATAAATATGACAGCGATATAAACAAGATAGATGCATGAAAATAGCTTGGTCAACTTTCTCAATTAGATTAATTGTGTTTTAAATAGCTGTTGCTTGGATGTAATGGCCTGATGCCAGGTTTAGGATTGTTTGTACCAGTTCACAGATAATGAGCACATACACCACTTAACAAAGTGTTGTGTCCCATATGATAAATATGACACAAAGATATAAAAAAGAGATGCATGCAAATAGCTTGGTTGTGCTGCCCTGTGGTCGAGTGGTTTAGGCCAAGCTCCATGTGCAGCCAGCAGCAGTGTCATGAGTTGACTCCAACATTTACTGTATGTCCTCCCTTCTCTCACATCCCCCAATTATCTCTCTCGTCTTTACTGTCTAGTAAACCCTACGGGCCAAAAAATCTTCAGCATCAGCATTCACAAACACTGACGTGGGCAAAGCCTCAGTCTTAATTCTGTTAGATCTGAGTGATGCTTTTGACACTGTCGATCATGGGACTCTCTTACAGAGACTAGAGGACTGGGTGGGCATCACTGGCACTGCCCTCAACTGGTTAAAGTTCTATTTGGAAGACCGGAAGTACTTAGTTAAAATTAGTAACTGTGTCTCAGACCAGATGCCCCTGACCTGTGGGGTGCCCCAAGGGTCAATCCTGGGACCCCTTCTGTTCACCCTCTACATGCTGCCGTTAGGTCAGTTGATACGCAGCGAAAATGTGTCCCAGCACAATAAACAAACACAGAAATAAAGAGAAACCAACAAATCAAGTTAGAAATCTGGGGGTAATAATGGACTCAGACTTGAATTTTTAACAGCCACGTCAAATCAATAACATCAGCAGCTTTTTACCATCTAAAAAACATTGCCAAAATCAAAAGTCTAGTGTCTAAACCAGACCTGGAGAGACTTATCCATGCGTTTGTCTCTAGTAGATTAGACTATAACTGTAACGGCCTGCTCACTTCACTATATGGCCTCTCCAAACGATATGTAAAACAGCTGCAGTACATCCAGAACGCTGCTGCTCGGGTCCTGACTAGAACCAGGAAGTATGATCGCATTAGTCCTGTGCTCAGGTCTCTGCAACTGGCTCCCTGTGGCTCAGAGAATAGACTTCAAAGCAGCTCTGCTTGTATACAAGTCTCTCCGTGGCCTAGCACCAAAGCACATCTCGGACATGTTAGTGCCATATGAACCATCTCGGACTCTGAGGACCTCAGGGACCGGCCTCCTGCTGGTGCCCAGAGTCAGGACTAAACATGGGGAATCTGCGTTTCAGTTTTATGCAGCTAAAATCTGGAATAGTCTTCCTGAAGATGTGAGAGAGGCCTCTACTCACTGCTGGCAATGTTCAAATCTAAGCTAAAAACGTTTTGTTTACCTGTGCATATGACTGAAATGCTTTTCTTTTCACTCTTCTCTTTTATGTCTTAAACTGTCTTTGTGATTTTAAAGCATTTTTCCTGTTGTGTGAAGCACTTTGAATTGCCTTGTGTACAAATTGTGCTCTACAAATATGTTGCCTTTGCTTTGCCTCTGGCAATGCCCGTGGTGAGAGGCAGCAGGCTGGTGTGGGCTTATAGCCCCACAGCTCAGCTGCCATGTGTTGGATTTCGCCCCAGTGAACGAGAGGGTCGTGTCCCTGCGCCTTCGGACCAGGGGCAGGGCTCTCACTGTTGTGTCGGCTTACGGGCCAAACAGCATTGTTCTACTGGGCGGGACTTTAACGCTCACATGGGCAACGCTAGTAGCACCTCGAAAGGGGTGATCGGAGAGAATCTGAGTTATTGGACCTATGTGCTAGTCACAGTATGTCTATAAAGAACACCCTTTTCAAGCACAAAGGTGTCCATCAGTATACGTGACACCAGGACACTCTAGTCCGGAGGTCAATGATCGACTTTGTCATTGTGTCATTTAACTGTCCGGTCCCTGTATGACCGGAACAAGAGCTGTGTTCATTGCCGGCAGTACGTCAGACCTGTTCCCAGTGCATGTGAGACTTTTCAAGGCTACCCTTTGTGACCCCTTTGTTCTGTTCATTGTTTTTATGGACAGAATTTCCAGGCGCAATCAGGTGTCGGATCTCATCTCTGCTGTTTTCAGATGATGTTCCATCAAACCTGGACCTGCAACATGTACTGGGATGGTTTTCAGCCAAGTGTGAAGCAGGTGGGATGAGGATCAGCACCTCAAGTTCCTTAGGCCATGGTTCTCAACCGGAGAAAGGTGGCTTGCCCCCTCCAGGTGGGTGGAGAGTCATTGCCCCTTGGAGGAGTTCAAGTATCTCGGGCTCTTGGTCAGAATGAGGAAAGGTTGGAGGGTGAAATTGGCAGTTGGATCGATGCAGTGTCTGCAGTGATGTGGTCGCTGTATCGGACTGTTGTGGTGAGTTCAAAGACAAAGCTCTCGATCTACCTCAATCTACGTTCCTACCCTCACCTATTGTCATGAGCTTTGGGTAATGACCGAAATGACAAGATCACAGATACAAGCAGTCGAAAATGAAACCCTACTCCGCAGGGTGGCTGGTGGCCACATCGAGAGGAGCCCGTTGAGGTTGCTCATGCATCTGTTCCGGATGCCTCCCGGGGAGATGTTCCAGTCATGTCCCACCAGGACACCCTGGATGGACTATGTTTCTCTGCTGGTCTGGGAACGCCTTGGGATCCCCTCGGAGGTGCTGATGGAAGTGTGTGTGGAAAGGGAAATCCGCGCTTCCTTGCTCAGACTGCTGCTTCCGCCACCCGGCCATGGATAAAGCGGAAAGAAAATGGATGGATGGAATTATAAGTTACTGGACAGCCCTGAGTGGATGGCCCCCGACTCCTTTCATTTATTAAGGACTCAAGTGCAGACAAATGTTCCATAGCTTAGGAGACTATAAAAAAAGAAAGTAACAATCAATCTTCAAGCACATGGGCTGGTTTCAAACAATCCACCGAAACCTGCACCTTTACAAGTCCCCCTCTGCACCAGATGCACAGATTCCAGCAGTGTGGAGAGCAGCTTTCAATGAGCAGTTATAACTCCTTCAGGACTGTCTGAGTTTCTGAGGGTGCTGTTCGGACTGAAAGGAGCCGCACAGACTTTTCAGGGGTTTATGGACTCTGTGTTTCGTGACATGCCCTTTCTGTTTGTTTATCAGGACGACATTCTGGTAGCCAGTACCACTGCAGAGGAGCACCTGTCACACCTCACAGTGGCGTCACAGTTTGGACTATCTGAGGTCAGTTTCCGGGCCACTGTGTGACCCGCCTCTTATTCACAGAATTACAAACACAGCTGATGAACTAATACACCTCTAGATTTACCAGTGGCGTATTTAATTATTTTAGAAGCAGCATAAAACATGAGGTCAGTTTCAGGCTTTAGTTTTTCTGTCCACACAGTCCAGTGTCCAGTGCAGCTCACAGACAGGGGGCGCTGGAGAACAGAAGTGAGCACAGAGAGGCAGCAGAGGCTGAGGCTCCACTGAGAAACACTGACGCAGGATTTAGACATAAGTCATCAGCAGCATGTGAACAACAGAATAAACACAACTGTCACACAAGTGTTCTTAGAATAAACAATGGCCCCATTTGACTCTTGGAGAGAAGTAGCCTGCAATCATGAAATATGATTAAAAGTGCACTGTGTAACTTTTGTGTGGACGCTGGAGGCTGGACAGACTACATCTCTGGTTCAAATACAGTAATGGTAATTGTTATTGTTATTTTATAGCATAATTCTTTGTGCCCATATTCTACAAAATCAGTAGGATATAACAAAAACATATATGCAGTGTGTGTGTTTGCGTGTGTGTCTCTCTCTCTCTCTCTCTCTCTCTATATATATATATATATATATATATATATATATATATATATATATATATATATAACATATACACTCATATATATGTATATATATACATATACACTCATATTTATATATAATACACATTTTCATTTCCATTGTGAGAGACAGAATCTAACAACAAAAAAACATGCAGAAATCACATTGTATGATTTTTAAAATAATGTATTTGTATGTTATTGCAGCAAATAAATATTGGCAAGGTCAAAGAGCTGTCAAAACGCACTAGAAACAAAACTGTAGACCTCCACAAGGCTGGAAAGAGCTACGAGCAATTAGCAAGCAGCTTGGTGAAAAAAGATCAACTGTTTGAGCATTTGTTAAACTGGGACTCCATGCAAGATCTCACCCTGTGGGGCTCAATGATGATAAGAAAGGTGAGGAATCAGCCCAGAACTCCGGGAGGAGCTGGTCAATGCTATCGGTAATACACTACGCCGTTCCCGCAGGTTCCCCTGCTTAAGTCAGTACATGTCCAGGCCCATCTGAAGTTTGCCATTGACCATCTGGATGATCCAGAGGAGTCATGGGAGAAAGTCTTGTGGTCAGATGAGACCAAAATAGACGTTTTTGGAATAAACCCCACTCGCTGTGTTTGGAGGAAGAAGAAGGATGAGGACCATCCCAAGAACACCATCCCTATTGTGAAGCATGGAGTGGAAACATCATGCTTTGGGGGTGGAAACATCATGCTTTGGGGGTGGAAACATCATGCTTTGGGGGTGGAAACATCATGCTTTGGGGTGCTTTTCTGCACAGGGGACAGGACGACTGCACTGTATTATGGAGAGAATTAATGGGGCCATGGATTGCGAGATTTTGGGCAACAACCTCCTTCCCTTATAAGGACACGGGATGCTAGGACATTACCAAGTTCCTATGAACATTGTTTATTCTGTTTTTATTCTGTTTTTTCCACTGTAGCCCCTCGAGCCAACTACTGTTGTGATTTTGGGCGTTCTAAAAATAAATTGAATTGAATTGAATTGGCTCAGTCAAAGCATTGAAGATGGGTCGTGGCTGGGTCTTCCAACATGACAATGACCCGAAGCACACAGCCAGGAGAACCAAGGAGTGGCTCTGTAAGCAGCATAACAAGGTTCTGGAGTGGCCTCGCCAGTCTCCAGACCTAAATCCAATAGAAAATCTTTTGAGGGAGCTGAAACTCTGTGTTGCTCAAAATCCCTGCTGCGGCGTGTGCAAACCCTGTCAAGAACTACAGGAAACGTTTGACCTCTGTAATTGGAAACAAAGGCTTCTGTACTAAATATTAACACTGATTTTCTCAGGTGTTCAAATACTTATTCGCTGCAGTAACGTACAAATAAATAAATTAAAAATCCTAAAATGTGATTTACGGATTTTTTTTTGTCCTCACAGTGGAAATGCACCTACGATGAACCTTTCTGACCCTCCATAATTTCTAAATGGGAGAACTTGCAAAATTGCAGGGTTAGGGTGTTCAAAGACTTACTTTCCTCACTGTATATACAATATATACGCAATATCTTTGCACTGTACTTTTCTGAGGGTCTGCTGTTAGTGCATATCAGTTGCCTGACCAGCCAGCCCCTCCTACATTCTGTTCAAATGCAGAAGGGTCTGGAATCCAAGTCAGAGCCAATCATTTCGTCGATCCTTTTTGGAGCGATCCAATCTCAGGTGGCGGTTTTAACGCGTCACACTGAAGACACAGAACTTGCTTTTCAGCCCCGTTCAAAAACATTCAAGATGGCGGACCCGGCGAGTGATCGAGTGTTTACTTCTGCTCTCGCTTCCAAGATTTTTGAGACAAAACCGACAAAAGTCATTTATATTTGTCGCAGCTCCACTTGCCATGATGAACGAGCACTCAGGTACGGATAACACCAAACATGCCTTGTTGACATGCTACGTAATACACGGTTAAGCGTGTCGCGTTTTTTGCGTCACTTCTGGGTTTATGTGATTGGTTCTGTCTCTGCTCTCTTAACTCCTCCCTAGAAATTGAAACCCTGCGGTATAATTCTAGACCCTCACGGTTCTGTAAAGTAGTCTGTCAAAACGTGTTGGGACTGGCCGGTCAGGCAAGTATATTAGGCCAGTAGCTCTCAAACTTTTCATATCAATTAAGTACCACCAAAGATAAATACTTTAGCAGGGGCTCTGCCGGCTGTAAAAATCTACAAAATTGCTAAACTTCTAACCAACTAACTTACTAATGAACCAGGACAAAAGTCGAACAAATTGACTAATTCAACAAACACTAGAGCTGTAGAGTAGCCTGAGTACCACTAGAAGGAGCTGGCTATCTCTGATTATTTATTCACATAACTGTCCTGACTCATTATCTTCTTTGACTTCAGGGTGTAAGCAGCCATCTTCCATGAGGTCATTGCTGTGGGATGATGAGGTCATGATGGACAGAGCCTTGGGGTGTGTCTGTTAGATGTTACTGGCATATACACACCCACATTCACATGAAAGCTATTGTCATATCAGCTGTCTCTTAACAGAAGGATGCTCAATCATAGCCACTATGCAGTTCCTTTACAGATGAATAAATCATCATCATTAACCTGTAATAAAATCATCATCTGCTGATAAAACATTTCATCAAATGGATTTTGGTCTCCATTTACCTGAATCTGAGTTTTGAAAACATTAATATTATTTTTCTCATTGGGGTTTATGTGGGACCACTATGAGGGCAGGGTGAGACATGTAGGGAAAGGGATGTGAATACTTTTTGCCATATTGGACCAATAATGAAAACAGAATTACATGTGCTTATTTACTTGCATGTGATGTTCACAGAGAAATGTCTGGTCAGTAAGACTAGTATTAGAAATACAGTGCAGTCAACAATTGTATCATTCAGGGTGGGAACCCTTGTTATTTATTGTTATGTGAAAGGTTTGATGTGGAAAGATTTTAAGTTAACCACCATCAGTTATGAGTAATACTTGTGTTATAACTCAGAACACATGTAAGTCTCCTGTGAGGAGCGTAAACTGTATTTACAGTAAGTCTGGAAAGCCAGGCTAACACCATTCTAAACAAATGAGATAACCTACTATTATGTCAACAAACGTGTCTTTTCATAATACAAGCTCTTATAATAATAATGATTATTATTACTATTATTATTATTATTATTATTATTATTATTATTATTATTATTATTATTATTATTATTATGACATTTGCACAGTAACATCATTCTTAGCAGTAACAACATTTTGACGTAAAGCTATCTATTTTGCATACATGTGTAATTTAGCATAATATCTGTAGGTCTGAAGGACTTTGGAACACCTGATAGAAGAACATAATGTGTTGTATTATGGTCTCAAGCATTTGGCAAGTACAAGCAGCAGTTCTTTTGACTTTTTACAGATAAATACATCCATATAAAGAGCAATACAAGATCTGATGCTGAAGTCATGTCTCACCTGGGTGTCCATGTCTCCTGCTTGGTAATAGTCTGTATAGCCTTGTCCTAAGCACAAGCGACTGCTGTTAAGGATCCATAGGAGCAACGCTTGTATCCACATAGTGAGCCGATGGGAGTAAACGGGATTACAGACGCATGTAACGTACAGGAACGGGAGAAGCAGAGTGAGGTGGAAGCAGGGAGGAGCAGCAGGGTATCCCAGACCGGGCAGATATCCGTTTTGCTCCTCTCTTCATTCTACCCTGGGACAAAGTTGCTCTTCCGGCGTAGGTTTTTTGAATTTGGGAATAGGGCTGAATAAAACATGTTGAGAAAATGGCTTTGGTCGAACACAGATGCGTTTGTGCTGTGAGCAGCTACTTCCTCTGCTTTTAATATGTGTGCATCGTTCCAGTTGCTTTGTAGGTCAGGTGTCTGGCTTCAAAGACAGGAGCAGCAGTAGCAGGGTACATTTTCTGCTCTTGAATCTTGGACGTCTTGAGCTTGTCCTTGACATTAAATTGAATCTATTTTTCAAACCTTAACTTGTCCTCTTGTCTCAGCGTCCTTCAAACATGCACGTCCTTGCTCGCCTTATCTATATTGTTTTTTCTCATACGCTGGCAGCACTAAGCCCATCTCTGTCCAGGGTAAAGTGAAATGCACCGCTTTTGGAAGGACCTCCTTTTTGCTGGCTCCTAAATCTGGCAGGACTTTCCTGTTGGACTCGTGGAGAGGCACCGTAGAGAAAAAGAAAAGGCTTATCTCAATTCCCAATTCCAAATGGGGTTACAAAATCTCGTCTGATTAGATTCCAATCCAAACACATGTGGTTGTAGGATTGCGCTCAGTCTGCGTCCTGTCTGGTGAATGAGAAAAAAGACACAAATGGATGGGTTGTACCAAGTCGTGGGCGGGGTTACTGAGACACAGGACTTGGGCTTGTATAGTGGATCATTTTGGCTCATAGACATCATTTTACAGAATATATTTTTGTACTGTGGTTGCAGGGGCGGTTACAGTTTGTTGCAAAGTAAATTGAATTGCTTAGGCTCATTGTCTTATCTGTTGTTTTTGATTATCTGCTCACAGCTAGAGATTTTACAATAAAACATTTCATCAGGACTCTTGTCAGTTCTTTCTTTTTTTTCTTTTCACAGAACGTGCACACTTTGGACTTTACTCCTTTACTCTTGACATACCTCCCTAACCATGCCCCTAGGCTGTATGTCTTTGTGTCACACAGGAAGAAGGTAAAAAGAAGCTCAACAGCTCAAATTTGGCCCAAATTTGGATGTTACTTCCTCCTGGGACGCGAATCCCACTGGTAAGACTAAAGTGAATAAGAGAGGAAGCGACAGACGTAGGCTGCTGTGTCGGCAGGGGAGAAAGGTGTGTCTGAGAAATGCTCGAATGACAAAACATCCGATTTGTGAGCCAGTCACTGCAAGCCGCGTCAAGGATTAAAGACACATGGCCCGCATTCACATGGTGGCAAGTGCCTGCATGCACAGAGCTTTAAGTGAAATCCATGCAACCAATTTCCACATTCCACTCATTGCTCTCCTCATTTCATCATGTGTGCGAATGACCAAAGTGTACATAAATGAGTGTTAGAGCAATATCATATTCTACTTAGAAGAAGAAAAAGCAAGACTTCCGGTATGACGTCAGAGTAAGACGCACTTTCGCTCCGCTGCTGCCCACGTTTTTTCTTAAATAGTATGTTTTACCCACAAAATCCCAAGAAACGAGGAGCAAGAGATGAGCAAACGCAGAGGACACAAGCCTGGGGATGCTACGGGAACTTAACCTACAAAGCTCATGCTCCAAAACGGCTCCAAAACGGCTCCGGTCAAAAACAGGCTAAGGAGGCTAACATGGCTAGCAGGTCCGAGGCTAACATGGCTAGCAGGTCCGAGGCTGACATGGCTAGCAGGTCCGAGGCTAACATGGCTAGCAGGCCTGACCCAGCTGCTGACAGCCTGCTCTCGGCCGGTAAACAAAGCTCCATCCCCGAACTTGAGTCCCCTTAGCTCGCGCTTGTCCGAAGGTCCAAGATCACCTTACACCAGGGCTATTCAACATAAGGCCCAGGGGCCAAATCAGGCCATTCAAGCGATTTAATCCCGCCCCAAAACCCATCTTTCAATATATATATTAAAAAAATTGCTTACTGGTTTAATTCTGGGTTAGCACTAGTTTAGACCTGGTTTGGTCTTGCTTTTGTTTAATCCCACTTTAGACCTGTTTTGATTCTGGGTTCGTCCTGGTTCAGACCTGGTTGGTACTAGTCTAGTCCTAATTGAATTCTGGTTCAGAACTGGATGGGCCATTTTGCAAAGCAATGTTGGTAACGCATTGTGTATGTAATTTCCCACAAAAATCGAATGCATCAGTAGTTATTATTTTAGTAACTAATTTGTTGAAACAGTGTTGGGGATTTGTGCTCCCCAAAATGTTTTAACAGTAGTGGTGTGTTGTGCACCTCCGGCACAGAGGCCTTGGCAATTCAATCTGTTGTGGATGTTGAATTGCCCTGACTTACACCGACTGCCCATTATGATGCATGAAATGAAAAGTTAAATGATATGAGTTAAATGAAAGGAGTGATATGGCGGCGCTAAGAAAAGCTCAGAACAGCGCTTGGTGCAACCCAATTTCACCAAAGCAAATCTGATATAAAGGAGCTGAAAGAGGCAGGAGTGGATGGAGCACGCATGGATGAAGCTGAACAACGTATCTCATTGTAGAAAAAGATTCAGTTGTTGTCATCTGGACTCATCTAAACAGAGTCCAGATGACTACAACTGAATCTTTTTCTACAATGGAACACTCCTGGACAAATGAGGGATTACACCGACAACGTATCTCATACAATACTTACGAGCTGCAGACTATGAGGGCCAAGATGGAGGTGCAGCAGGCCAAGGTGATGACTCTGCAGACGGAGAACCATAAGATGAAAATTAAGATCCTGGATTTGGAGTCCAGATCACATAGCCCTAACCTCAAGTTTGTGGGGCTTGAGGAGAGAAGAGGGGGAAGATACAGAGTTTTTTGGAGAATGTCATCCCTGATCTCCTTGTAGGCTCTGGAGTTGAAGTCCCTCCCATCACAATCGAAAGAGCATCTCGCCTGCGCAAACCAAGACCAGCATCTGATAAATCACGAGGCCTGATTATGAGGTTTCTTAACGATTGTGTGAAGGAACATGTCAGGAATGCCGCAAAAGTTAAAGGAGACCTCCAGTACAAAGGCAAGCGCATCTTCTTTGCCCCAGATATCCCATATGAGGTTCGTCAACAGCAAGGAAAGTTCCACCACATCTGTGCAGAGCTCAGGAGAAGAAAACTGAGACATGGATTCTCTTTCCCCGCGACTCTTCTGGTGACTTTTGAAGGTTAAAAGCACATGCTCAGAACACCAGGAGAGGGGGAGGTGCTCCTAAGGAAGCGGCAAGAGATGTGAGTTCAGATTGTAGTCACATGGTGATACATTACAATTGATTTGAAGAGACTGATTCTAGTGATGTGATTCATTTGTTTTTGACATCAGACTTTAATTCTGGGGGGGGTGGACTGGCAAGGTGATGTGTCCAGTTCTTCGTGAGGATTGGAGCCAGGAGGGTTAGGGTTAGGGCCTTTTAAGGAATGGACTTCCCACCACTTTTGGATCATTTACACAATCAGATTTTGGGTTCGGTTTTCAGCTTTTTTGTTTTTGTATGTTGGTGTTCTTATGTTTATTTGTTGTGTTCGACCAGAGAGTCTAAAAGCATTCACAGTTTATCAATGGCAAAATCAATGGCAAACTCAATACGCTCAAACCAATCACATACGAAGTAGTGTCCTTTAACGTTAACGGCATACTGAACCCAATCAAATGATCAAAAGAAAGAATAGGCATTATATTTTTTACAAGAAACCCATTTGAACAACAATGAACATAAAAAACGAACCACATTTTTTAATAAAAAAATCTTACTATTCATTATACAGAGTTTGCAATACTGATTTCAAACCGAATCGTTTTTGAACAGCGTTCTGAATGTACGGACAGACTCAGAGAGGGCAGATATGTCAAAGGAACTATTAATGGAAAGGATTTTACTCGTTTTAATCCGGAAGATCATTTCTAATTTATATTTATGAATTTCTGATAGATATATAGCCTTTTTATCACTAGAACTACAAGTCCCACAATCTTGTGTGCTGCTGGTGCAAGTGCCAATTGTATAGAATCTGTACAGATATCATGGACCTGATTGTAAACCACTCTGAGGGAAAACCTAATTTGTTTCGCATCCAACCTACGTGTCGAACTCAAGAGGCACTGGAGGAACAATATATAAGAATTTCCGTAACTTAATGAAGACTATCGGACTGATTGACATATGGAGGGAAAGGAACCTTAGGGCACGCCAATATACCCATTTTTCAAATCCACATACACTCTATTCTAGAATAGACTATTTCTTTATCTTCGATAAAGACAGATCTAAAATCCCTGAAGCAGATTTAAGCACTATAGACCAAAGTGATCATGCTCCTGTCTACATTTCTGTAGAATTGGAGGAAAGACAAACAAACAGTCTTTGGAGGTTCAATGCCAGCCTGCTTAACGACCCTTTGTTTCAGGAAAAAATGTCAAACGACATTTAAACTTAAATTGAGGGAAATTATACTGGGGAAATTTCCCCGCCCATCCTGAGAGGGAAAATTATAGCCATTATAGCAAAAAAGCAACAATGGAAGAAAAGGCTAAATGATCGGCAAGAAAACCTAAAATTGCTGGAGGCAGACCATGTGCTCATATTCTACAAGAAATTAAAAAGATAAGAGGAGAAATGACTGAGCTGACTTCACAGGAAATAGTTAAGAAAATGCTCTTTATCAAACAAAGATATTATGAGAGTGGATCAAAATATATTATTATCCTGGAAACTTTAAAAACAACAAGCTGACCAAAGACCAAATTCAATCAGCATTTGAATCCTTCTATAGAAAACTTTTCTCTAAAATTTCTAAATTTCAAGAGATGAAGAGGAGAATATAAATTCCTTTCTAGACATCCTCAATTTGCCCGTTATGTCAGAAGAGCAAAATGACAAATGTAAAGCCGAAATAACATGTGCAATCAAATGAAACAATAAGTCTCTGGGGATTGACGTGTATTACGCAGATGATGGTCTATTACATTTGACCAAACCAGAAATTTCTATCCCCAAAGTTGCAATTTCTAGGTCTGATGTCTAGATACAAACGAAATATACAAAAAACAGAAATTGTATCTTTTTGGGCACTCTATTTGCCTTTTAGAAAGACCAACCCATTTAAGTGGCAAATGGATTCACTGAGATATTAGGGTACATAAAGATCTATCAACAATTATGTTGAAAAATTATACTCCTCTTTTAAATAATATAAAAAAGACCTTGAAAAATGGACTCTTGAGTCTAAATCAAAGGGTTGAAACTATAAAAATGAATGTTTTGCCCAGGTTTCTCTCTCTGTTCCAGACTCTCCCGATTTCCATCCCCAACCGGCTGTTTGAGTGGAATAAAACAATATCAAGATTCGTATGGCAAGGGAAAAAAAACATATCTGATTCCAAACTTTACAATTATCAAAAGAAAAAGGAGGTTGAGGTTTGCCTTGTCTGAAAAATTACCTTATTTCATCTTAAACTGAATCTAAACTTCAAATCTTAAACTTGTCGGCTTCTGACCAAGGTTTTGGACCAAATAGAACTGACCTGAGATTCAAGGTCTGGATTACAAAAGGTCTAAAGGGTCTTCACCAGATTGTAAAAGAGAATCACATGAAAAGCGTTGAAATGTTGAAAGAATCCTTGGACTTGGAGAAACAGGACTTTTATAGGTTTTTACAAATAAGGAGTTATTATAACCAAGACATGAAACAGAGTCATGACCATTAAAACCCTTTTGGCTTATAAATCAGAACTTTCAAGGGGAATAATATCTAAATTATATCAGTTAAAGAAAAGAGAAGGTCATCTTGTTTTGACAGATGAATACTGGGATGGTATATGTACATCCCAGTGGAGGACCACAAAATCACATGTCTGGAGGGAATTTTGACGGAAAAAAGTGTGTTTTTTTCACAAGACCTGTACTAACTGTTGGAGAAACCGCGCCACCAGGAGGCAAACCACTATCACATGTTTTGGGACTGTCCTGTTGTTCAGAAATATTGGCCTGAAATTAACAACACGCTGCAGACTGTTTTTGACAGTACCATCCCACTTTATTTCAGAACTATGTAATGCGAGGCAAGGCAAGTTTATTTGTAGAGCACAATTCGTACACAAGGCAATTCAAAGTGCTTCACACAACAGGGAAAATTCATTAAAATCACAAAGACATGGCAGAAATCACAAAACCGTTAAGACATAAAAGAGAAGAGTGCAAATGAAATCAGTTCAATCACATGTCCAGACTCTGGCACCAGCAGGAGGCCGGTCCATGTTTATGTAATGTGATGGCACTTCCTGGTTCTAGTCAGGACCCGAGCAGCAGCGTTCTGGATGTACTGCAGCTGTTTTACAGCTCGTTTGGAGAGGCCAGTCAGCAGGCCGTTACAGTAGTCTAATCTACTAGAGACAAACGCATGGATAAGTCTCTCCAGGTCTGGTTTAGACACGAGACTTTTGATTTTGGCAATGTTTTTTAGATGGTAAAAGGCTGCTGATGTTATTGATTTGACGTGGCTGTTAAAGTTCAAATCTGAGTCCATTATTACCCCCAGATTTCTAACTTGATGTGTAGGTTTTAGAGCGAGACTCTGGAGGTGACTGTTAACACTTTCTCTTTGTTTCTGTGGGCCAAAGACGATGATTTCAGTCTTGTCTGAATTCAGCTGGAGAAAGTTGTTTTGCATCCACACACTGATCTGTTGGATGCAGTGACAGAGTGAATCCACTGGTCCATATTCACCTGTCGTCAGTGAAACATAGATCTGAGTGTCGTCTGCATCATTGTGATAGGACACATTCTCGCTGCGTATCAACTGACCTAACAGCAGCATGTAGAGGTTGAACAGAAGGGGTCCCAGGATTGACCCTTTGGGCACCCCACAGGTCAGGGCATCTGGTCTGAGACACAGTTACCAATTTTAACAAAGTTATTTCCTGTCTTCCAGATAGGACTTTAACCAGTTTAGGGCAGTGCCAGTGATGCCCCCCCAGTCCTCTAGTCTCTGTAAGAGGGTCCCATGATCGACAGTGTCAAAAGCAGCACTCAGATCTAACAGAATTAAGACTGAGGCTTTGCCCGCGTCAGTGTTCAGGTGGATGTCATTTGTCACCGTGACAACAGCAGTCTCAGTGCTGTGATGAGGTCTAAAACCTGACTGGAAAACATGAAATGAGTTGTTTATTAAGAGGAAACCAGTGAGCTGTTGGTAAACGACCTTCAAGGACTTTGCCCCAAAATGGCAGATTAGAGATGGGCCGGTAATGACTCAGTACTGCAGCATCAAGACTGCTCTTCTTTAGGAGAGGCTTTATGACCGCAGTTTTCAAAGACACTGGGAATGTTCCAGATTGAAACGACATTTTATCTATGTGTACTTGGGCCTCAAAGCTCCTGCCATGGACACAATAGATGGATACCTTTGGAACATACTTTTGGCAGCAAGAAAAAAGGGTTATTGGTGCCAGTGTTCATCGTAGTACTCGGGGCAGTGACCCCCAAACTGGAGGAGGGGCTACAGCAGATTCTTGGAAAAACATCTCAATCCAGAAAAGTGCAGCGCAGGAACAGCAGAACCCTCAAGCTCCCAGGCCTCTGGTAGAGGACCTGAGCTTAGTAAAAGGGACGAGACCACCCGCGGAGGGTGAGAAGGGAGTTTTATTTATATATACATTGCTTTTTGTAAATATATATTAATTTTTGGTTTGGTTTTTTCAGCTACCTTGTAATGTCTCTGTGTCGTGTTCTGTGTCTGTTTTGTTATGTTCTTATACATTTCAAAATTGAAAAAATTAAATATTAAAACAAAATGACTGAATTGTATAGCAACAGTGAGAAGATTAGGGGGTTACACTGTAACAGGAGGAGGGGTACATAAATTGACAGTTATATATACTGTATGTACTGCATTACGGCCCAGACAATGGGATTATAGCACATTTATTCCACGATAAGCGATATGTTCATGATTTATTGTAATACACTACACCAGATAAAAGAAAAACCCTCAAATACATGATGAAATTATACAATAATACAAATTCTTGTTTTCAGTGTGAATCCACAAACCGTTCTCAGGTTTTCCAAGGGAAGAAAATGTGCTGTGTTTGAATATCTGTAAATATTTCAATATGCAATTATGTATGACAGGTATGATTATAAACTGCAACATACAACATCATGTCGGTGTAATCCCTCATTCGTCCAGGAGTGTTCCATTGTAGAAAAAGATTCAGTTGTTTCATCTGGACTCTGTTTTAGAAGTTTCGTTTCGTTTTTTCTAAAACAGAGTCCAGATGACTTCAACTGAATCTTTTATACAACATCATGTGTTTTCTCCATTTCATTTCCCGTTACCTTTTTACAATTTAAGCTTTAGACTTCAATTGTGTTCTGTTTTGCCGGCAGCATCATGTCTAACAACAATGCAGTTCTGCCGGCGCACAATCAAAGGCACTGCAAAATCATGTCATTTTGGTCAAATGTTCACAGGTTTGTCACTAAAAAGTGCTCTCTTTAGAGTGGGACTGCAGTATTCTGAATGTGATGATTAGTTTAACTGCTTTTCTAAACCATGGATAAAACATGGCATAAATCAGAGGGTTCATGCATGAGTTCAGCAACATGATCCAGGACAGAATAGAAAAGTATGACAAGATATTTGACATCTCAACTCCAGCAATAGCAGGATAGTAGTATGGACAGAAGCAAATGAGAAACACAAGAATTACAACACCCAGAGTTCGTGCCGCCTTCTTCTCTGACACTTTAACCATAGCTGCTGCAGTGGCAACAGTGGTTGAAGTGATTCTTAAGCGAATTGCACGCGCCTGGGAGATTGCAACAGCAAACACTCGAATGTACAAGACAATCATGACTGTGCAAGGCCCTACACACGTGACAAAGAGGTCAACAGTTCCTGCGACGTGGCTGATGACCACCACACACTCCCCGTGGCAGGTGCTGAAACGCTCAGGCTGACTCAGATGTCCGATCAGAATACAGCCGTTATAGAGCAGAGAACAGGCCCAGCACACACAGATGAGCACTCGCACTCTGCTCAGGCTCACTTTGGACGAGTACAGCAGGGGGTCACAGATGGCCAGGTAACGGTCTATGGAGATGAGCACCATGTTTCCTAGAGAGGCTGAGAGAAGACAGTAGGACACATAAGGGGTCAGAGCACACAGGAGCCGGCCCAGCAGCCAGCACATCTCCATGTGACGCACGCCCTCTATAGGCATCACCAGCAGCCCACCACCAGGTCGGACACTGCCAGGGACTGCAGCAGGGCGTTGGTGGGCGTGTGCAGCTGCCTGAAGTGAGAGATGGAGATGATGACGAGCAGGTTGAGAGACACAGTGAGCAGAGAGACCAAGGCTAGAAGAGTGTAGAGGAGCACTGTGGAGGAGTGAGGCTGCTGCAGACGCCGGCACGAGCTGTTCAAGTGAGGGAAGCACCAGGATGAGCTCCCACTCCCCTGCTCCATCAGGACATAAAATATGCAAACTTCACAACTGGCCCTGCATTTATCCTGATGATGTCCCTCCTTCAACCCTCCCCTCTCAGATGACAATGATGCAATCTTTCTCATCATCTATACTAGCAAAGGCTATCCATTACAGATTATATATATTATATTATATATTCTGAATGTGTGATGAAGTTGCACCAAACAACAACTGCACATGAAAATCATAGCTAGAATTGGGGGTGGGCAATATTGACCAAAATGAATGATATATGAGTATCTATATATATGAGTATATATGAGTATCTCGATTAGTATACTCCGATCAACATATTAGTTGAGGTTTATTTATCAGACATATTTTAAATATCTGTCAAATGAATCACAAACGTGCAGAAATATCACTATATCCTTATTTGAAAGTTTACAGCATTTCTTTTTAATTTCGAATCAGCACTTTTTCATACCTTCAAAACAACGTTTACAATATGATTTATATTTCCCTACGTCTAAGTAGAATCTGTATCAGCCGATACATTATAAATCTCTCATACATGGCAAAGGGAGAAAGCTGGCAGTGGTACTTTGAAATGCGGCTTGTGGTCACATACATAGATTAAGGCCTTTGTCTTTTTATTGCCAAATTCCATTTCAGCAACAAAATAAATGTAACAAAGAAAACATCTTGTGTACCATAATGTGATAGTAGTAGTTTGGGTCTTAAGCAGAGAACATTTCGAGCTTGATATTTCTCCAATCTTTGAGTTTTACAGGTTCTCTAACTTCTGAGCTTGTGTTCAAAAGCCTTAATGTACGATCCAAACCTCCCCTTGGAAACAAGCCTCATATTATATATAAATCTGGAGTGCAGTACATGTATATGGGTTTTATGGAGTTTATTTTGTCTTGTTCTGTCATAAATGTAATACACTCACTGCAAATCTAAACACAACATAATACATTAAAATAAAATAGAAGGAGAAAGTTACATAATGAATGACCAACTGTGTCATTGAAGCATCTTCTCAAATATTAGGTGGAACTATAAGATATTTTCTGCACAGGCTTTTTATACCAATAATGATTGAATGCAGTCACAACAAGGTGCATAAACAACAGAAAACTCAGATTATTTTTGGAAAAAGGCAAATGCAGTTTTATCACACCACAGCTGTACTAATGGTATAAATACAGTTTCAGAACATTTGAAATAAACAAATCCAGTTCTTTCAATGACTGCATGCTGTTTACTTTTTGAGGCAGAGAGCATTTTCTTATGCATAATGAAGCTGGACACATACTTATTACACATAAAGACTATTCGAATATGAAGTGTTAATCTCATTTATTTGTTCATTCATTGACATATTTGACTGGCGGTGTAATCCCTCATTCGTCCAGGAGTGTTCCACTGTAGAATTGAATGAGAATGACTCTTGGATGAGAGTCGAAACGTTTCGTTTTTTCTAAAACAGAGCCCAGATGAAACAACTGAATCGTTTTCTACATAATTGACTGAGTTTAACTACAGCTCTATCTTTTGCAATAAAACATATTATGAAGTAAATAATTTAGCTAAACTCTATGGTGCTAGACTAAATGTATTCCTTTGGCGCCATCTAGAGGACTACGACCTCTTTAGAGTGGGACTGCAGTATTCTGAATGTGATGATGAGTTTAACTGCTTTTCTAAACCAGGGATAAAACATGGCATAAATCAGAGGGTTCATGCAAGAGTTCAGCAACATGATCCAGGACAAGAGTGCATAATAGGACAGACTTGTGGAGATGTCCTCACCTGCGATGGCAGGATAGTAAAATGGACAAAAACACATCAGAAAAACAGCTATCACTACGGCCAAAGTTCTAGCCGCTTTCTTTTCTGAATGTTTCACTCTGGGGCCCGTCTCCTGTGTATTGAAGGTTACTCTTAGACGACTGGCTCGTACCTGAGACACAGCCACTGCGAACACACGTATGTACAAGACAACCATGATTGTGCATGGCGACACAAAAGAAATAAGGAGGTCAACAGTTCCTGCGACGTGGCTGATGACCACCACACACTCCCCGTGGCAGGTGCTGAAACGCTCAGGCTGACTCAGATGTCCGATCAGAATACAGCCGTTATAGGAGCATAGAGAAAAAGGCCCAGCACACACAGATGAGCACTCGCACTTGCTCAGGCTCACTTTGGACGAGTACAGCAGGGGTCACAGATGGCGCAGGTAACGGTCTATGGAGATGAGCACCATGTTTCCTAGAGAGGCTGAGAGCAGGACAGTAGGACACATAAGGGGTCAGAGCACACAGAGAGCCGGCCCAGCAGCCAGCACATCTCCATGTGACGCACGCCCTCTATAGGCATCACCAGCAGCCCCACCACCAGGTCGGACACTGCCAGGGACTGCAGCAGGGCGTTGGTGGGCGTGTGCAGCTGCCTGAAGTGAGAGATGGAGACGATGACGAGCAGGTTGAGAGACACAGTGAGCAGAGCAGACCAAGGCTAGAAGAGTGTAGAGGAGCACTGTGGAGGAGTGAGGCTGCTGCAGACGCCGGCACGAGCTGTTCAAGTGAGGGAAGCACCAGGATGAGCTCCCACTCCCCTGCTCCATCAGGACTAACTGTGGGACAGGCTGCTGCACATCATTTCCCTGCTGTTATCAACCAACTCAAAGACCCTTGGGAGAAAGGTCACATGGTCTTCATCAAGTGAATGTCTTACACAACTTGAAGCTTTTACCAGAGAATACGGAAGTAAATAAAAATGGTGGATTAACAAAACAAAAGAAAACCTGTTCTTGGATGAAATATGACCATTTGAATAGGCCTGGATCTAACCTAGGCCTGGATTACCACATCATCTAAGTGTTGATAGATTTAATATGAGGCATTTCTGCTCTCCAACCGCCTTCATGGTGTTCACTCACTTTTTTGAGATTGGACGGGTTGCCTACATCTCCTTTGGGCCCCATGCTGGAAAATTAGTGGCCATTGTAGATGCAATTGACCAGAAGAGGGCTCTTGTCAATGGGCTCTACAGAATCCAGTGGGATGCAAATGTAGCAGCTAGAACAGGGCTATTCAACCTAAGGCTCAGGGGCCACATCAGGCCCGTCAAGCAATTTAATCCGGCCCACAACCCATCTTCCAAATTTTGAAAAAATAGTGTTGTTTACTTGTTTAATTCTGGGTAAGCACTCGATTAGACCTGGTTTGGTCCTTGTTTGATTGTGGGTTAGTCCTGGCTCAGACCTGGCTGGTACTAGTCTAGTCCTAACTTAATTCTGGTTCAGTTCTGGATGGATGAGCGATGTTGGTAAAGTATTTTGTATGTTATTTCTTACAAAAATCAAATATTCTTATTTCATTATATTAACTAAATGTATTGAAATAGTGCCACCCAAAATGTTGTTACAGTGCCGTGTTGTACAGGGCGTAAATGCGATCAGTGCTTGGAATTGAAGAAATTGTCTCTGATATAAAGCAGATAAAAGAGGCAGGAACAGATGGAGCACGAATGGATGAAGCTGAACAACGTATATTACAGAAAACACGGACAAACTGCAGCCTATGAGGGCCCAGATGGAGGCGCTGCAGGCCAAGGTAATGACTCTGCAGACAGAGAACAATAATATGAAAAATAAGATCCTGGATTTGGAGTCCAGATCACGTCGACCTAACCTTAGGCATGTGGGGCTTGAGGAGGGAGAGGAGGGACAGGATACAGAAAGTTTTTGGGGGAAAATCATCCCTGAGCTCCTTGCAGGCTCTGGAGTTGAAGTACCTCCCATCACATCGCCTGGGCAAACCAAGACCAGCTTCTGATGAACCACTAGGTCTGATTATTAGGTTTCTTAACAATCGTGTGAAGGAACGTGTCATGAGGGCTGCAAGGGTTACAGACCTCCAGTACAAAGGCAAGCGCTTCTTCTTTGCCCCAGATATCCTATATGAAGTTCGTCAACAGCAAGGAAAGTTCCACCACACCTGTGAGGAGCTCAGGAGAAGAAAACTGAGACATGGTTTCTCTTTCCCGGCGACTCTCCTGGTGACATACGAAGGTAAAACACTTACTCAGAGAAGCAGAGGTACTCATCAGGAGGATAAAAAGCACAGAGAAATAATCAGTGACAAGAGATGACGCCACCAGCATGGAGTATATCCCTGTTTTGCACAGGTTTCTCTATCTGTTCCAGACTCTTCCAAATTCCATCCCCAGCCGGCTGTTTGACGAGTGGAATCAAGCAATCTCATGATTTATTTAACAAGGAAAAAGACCCCGAATCCGATTAAAATCTTTACAATTATCGAAAGAAAAAGGAGGCGAGGTTTGCCTTGTTTGAGAAATGACTTTGTTTCAGCTCATATCAGAGCGTTGCTGGTGTGACCCAGAATATGAAGCTCAATGGAAAAATACTGAGATTAATGTTGTGCCGGAGGTTCCTGTGCAGGCCTTACTGACAGATGACAAACAGTTGAGTCATTTGGGGAGGTGAAGTCTGTTCTTACAACTTGGAACAGCACAGACCAGCAGAGGATGTACTTTCTGCGGCAGCTGAGGAAAGCCAAGTTGCCAGTGCAGATGATGGTGCAGTTCTACATGGCCATCATTGAGTCCATCCTCACCTCCTCCATCACCGTGTGGTACGCTGGAGCCACAGCCAGGGACAAACAGAGACTACAGCGCCCTCACCTCTGCTGAGCCACAGCCGGGGACAAACAGAGACTACAGCGCCCTCTGCTGGAGCCACCAGCCAAGGGACAAACAGAGACTACAGCGCATTGTGCGTTCCGCTGAGAAGGTGATCGGCTGCAGACTTCCATCTCTGCAGGACCTGTACGTCTCCAGGGCTCTGGGACGAGCAGGTCGGATCACACTGACCCTTCTCACAGCTGACCCTTCTCACAGCTGACCCTTCTCACAGCTGACCCTTCTCACAGCTGACCCTTCTCACCCTGGACATGGTCTATTTGAACCACTCCCCTCAGGCAGGAGGCCACTCCCCTCAGGCAGGAGGCTACGGTCCATCCGGACCAGAACCTCCGCCACAAGAATAGTTTCTTTCCCTCTGCCGTTGGACTCATGAACACTTCTTAAACACCTGCCACTTTAACTGCAACTCTTCATCACTCACTGTCACTTTTCTGCACTCAAAACTGTAAATCTAACTGTAACTCTTGTGTACATAGATATGCTATTTTTATTTTTATTGTATAGTAATTTTAAATTGTTTCTTAATGCATGCCCGTTTTTTGATTGAATATATGTTATTATTATTGCTCAGTGTTTTATGTTGCACCTTAAGGCCGAGACAAGTTCCTATGTTTGTGAATTTTGTTCATTGACAATGGCAATAAACTCTTTCTGATTCTGATTCTGTTTCTGATTCTGACTCAATGGGAAAGAGAGGGTCACTTTGTTTTGACGGATGAAGAATGGGAATGTATACGTACCACAAAATCACATGTTTGTCCCATTACTCACAGGGAAATGCAGACTGTTGGAGAGGATGTGGCAGCCAGGAGGCAAATACTATCATGTGTTTTGGGACTGTCCAGTCGTTCGGAGTTATTGTATATAGTATATAGTTAATGAGGCACTGCAGTTTTTGACATTGCCAACCCACTTAATTTTAGAACAATTTATTTTGGCCTCAAAACTCCTGCCATGGACACAATCAGCGGATACCCTTGGAGTGTGCCTTTGCTGGAGGGAAAAAAGGCCATAACAAAGAAATTGATAACACAAATATTGCCAACGAGGACTGGACTGACATAGTGACTGATATCAGACAAAAATGACATTCAGACTTAATTTGCAAATGGACAAATTTGGCCGACTTTGGAACAAATGGGACTCTTATTTTAATTTAAATATGCCGTGACTTTGAATCAGAATCAGAATCAGAAAAGGTTTATTGCCATTGTCAATGAACAAAATTCACAAACATAGGAACTTGTCTCAGCATTAAAGGTGCAACATAAAACACTGAGCAATAATAAAAACAACATATATTTTGTTTGTATTTATGTTAAGTTGAAATCTTTTTTTTTATATATATTCTCTCTGGTTGTTTTGTGTTTAGTTCTTTTTGTGTTATGTATTATATTTTTGTTTATAAATCTTTAAAAAAATAAGATATAAAAAATAAATACTAATTTTGAATAGAACAGAATGTTTCATTATTAAACACAATATGTTTTGCAAAAGAGTTTGTTTACACAAATGTGCCGTTCACCGAATTATCACTCACTGTTGCATCATTGTTTTTTCACACATCAGATTGGCCTGTGCCAGTGGTTCAGAGGTGTTACACAAGTGTCGAACTAATGACAACCAAACACTGTATAAACATCACTAGTTTGGTCCCCAAAGGTATTACAATTTTTTTTCGCCAATTCAACATGTTTCAAATGAATTATGTTTACATTATACAAATAAGTGGCCTTCTATAATTAACATTTTAAATTGACACAAAAACGGACTTCCGGGTACGGTAGCACTTTGAGCAGACACACCCACACCGCTTCTGGGCTTTAAAATGATCGTTTGACCCACCTAATGTATTAACACTGGGACAGTGGGAAAGAGAGGGTCACTTTGTTCTGGATAGGAGTCACATGTTTGGAGGGAATTATGTTGGAAAAGTGTGTCTCGCTTCTTTAAAACCCCATGTCAAACCCCATGGCAGCAGGAGGCAAACCACTATCATGTGTTATGGGATTGTCCTGTTGTTCACAAGTTTTGGACTGAGATCAACAAAGCCTTACAGACAATTTATGACATCACCATCCCAATGGACTTCAGAACTCTGAATCTGGGCCTCAGGACTCCTGCCATGGACACAACCAGCAGCTATCTCTGGAGCATCCTCCTGGTGGCAGAAAAAAAGGCCCTCACAAAAAAAAATCACTGAAACAAAATGCACCGACGATCAAGCACTGAACTAACATTATATTGGACATTTGCTATATGGAAAAACTTACATTTGGACTTCATTTGAAAATGGATACATTTGACAGACTTTGGACTATTTTCTTTGGGTTTTGTGTGCCATGATTTTCTCTTCTTTTGCTTTATTTGCTGGATGTCTACTGTGTTTTATTGTACGTCTGTTTTCTCTCTGGCCTTTTCTTCTTTCTTTGTGTTTATGTGTGTAAAAAAATTGACACAAAAACAAACAACAGTATGTGCATTCGAATTGCTTTATTTTCTCATGTACAGGGATTGTTATTCTACATTTGGAGAGTGAAATCACACATGGAACCAACTTCCCCTCCCCTTACTCACCAATTACATTGCTCCCAGAGTAAAGTGACCTCCCAATCAAGAAGAATATTGTGAACATATTATAATAGTTAGTGATGATGTCATGATCTGCTGGGCTGTAGACAAGATGGCAGACATGACATGATGCCTCTCAGTACAGATTGCTCTGGTGCTGGCAGTGGACCGACCGGTTCCAGAGAGCTTCTGCTAAACAGACAAATGGGTGTGAGGCCCCTGGCTCGCCTCACTGGAGAAGATGTGGCCCACTCAGTCACAGCTCGTGGGTTTGACTGTTGACCTGAGAACAGTGTCCAAGGCGGCGGCGTCTGTGCTGTGATGGGCTGAGGCTGCACATCTGAGAAAGAGCTACAGAAACCGAGATGGCCAATGATCTTAAGTAGCAGACATAATTTTAAACATGAAAACAGAACTTGGATCACACCTGAATGAGGTTTGTAGAAAAGAGAGTGATGTGCGTTTGGTCAGGGCCTGTTTTTGTGGGCTGGTCATAGACACGTACTCGTCCTGGTGGAGGCTCTGACTGAGCTGTGGGGACATCAGCATGTATCCAGGCCTCTCGCTGAGCGGACAGTGCTCAGACTTCCTCTCCATATAACCTTCAGCTTCAGGGTCAAAACTGGGCTCTTTAGTCACAGGGCTCAGACTGACACTGTCTGGTCGTAGTGACTCCTCGATGTCATGGTCACTTTGGTTCTGGCTTTCACTTAAGACCTGATGTAGAGAGGAACTGTTGGGTCTGCAGTGCCCCAGCTTCTGTCTTGGTTTTGGACGGCTGCGCTTTTGAGCAAACAGGTTGTGGGAAAGAGAGCTACTGCTCTTACTAGGACTTGATGACCAGTTAAAGTCTGGAATAACTCTTAGGGCCCTCACTGCTTCACGGACAACCTTGTGAATTTGTTGTGCCAGTAACACATTTCCTGGTTGGATAAAGACATTGATAAGGCTGACTTTAATCAACAATGTTCATGTTTCTAAATACCTTCTTCTCTTGCTTCCATCCAGATTTCTCCAGGCCCGTGTGGTGCTGATCTGCCAAGCTCAAGAAAGAAAGAGCCATTCAAATGACCGAAGCGCCGCACGGCCAGCAGGGGCAGTGTGACTGAGGGCTGCTCATGGTCATGGCCCACTCGGACCAAGACCAGAGAAGAAGCTGTGAGACACAGAAGGATCTCACCTGTGAGGGCTTTGGAGCGACCAAGACCCCTGGCCATCACAGTGACCGGCCACACCTGAGAAAAGACCTCTGTTTATCCACAAGCATGTACAATAAAATACAAAAATCTCTGCCGCTGACCTGTTTATAGAAAGAAGCCAAGGGTAAGGTGCAATAACCTGCATCCTCTTCATCAAAGCCCTCTTCATCTTCATCCTTTAGCTCTTCCTCCATCTGCTTCTTAATAGCTGTGTACCACTTATGTTGTTCTTGTACGTCCTTCCCCACCAACACTAGGGTCTGGTCTTTAGCATACAGGGAAACTTTGTAGTCTTTTCTACAGCTTCTGATCAGACTGACACCAAGACAGCCCTGCAGGAACATCACCCTGTTCCAAATACAGTTTCCCTCATCACTGAACAATTGTAGGTCTGTTTTTGGGTCACAAAAGCACAAAAGCTCACCCTTTTTTTTGAGAGACAAAAGGCCCTGTTTTGCCTGAAGATGTTTCCACTTTTGTGAAGCTCTCGTGGGTTTTGTACCACTCAAGTCGACTGGGTCCGGAGTGACTTCCAGCTCTCAGGACAAAATATCTCCTGTGCTTTTGCTCCTGCTTTCCCAGATAGCCCTGCTTGAGGACATCACTGTTGGGGCCCGGGTATGCTCCAAGGGCCAGAGGGGCCAGCGCAGCAGAGAGCAGAGTGGGACAGAAGAGCTCTTCAGCAGCATCATCATCATCATCATCATCAATACCTACTTGTGTCTCTGCGAGTTCAGGCTGGAGATGTGGCTCCAGAGGCGGCCAGTGGTGGTCAGAACTGTGATGGGGAGTTGAAGCAGTGAGGCCACTCCGGTTCTTGTCACACGCTTCATGTGATTTTGTCTTTTCGTTCATATCAGGATGGAAACCTGGAAGGAGAAACAACCTTTTTCGTTTGGAAATACATATATATATGATAACTAAGCACTAAAGCTGTAGCCAATGCATAAGTAGGACACAGAAGAGCAAAAACTAAAAAACCCTATCCTTTCATGTTCTAAAACATGGGTGCGAAAAGAGTGGTCTGTATCATTTGAAATTTTCATATATTTGTGACGTATCGCTAAATATCAAACCTGATCAACATCTCACCTGATAAGTTTCAACTCTTACTCGAAAAGGAAAGTGGGCTCTTTTGTTTTGTTTTGACTGGCATTACAGTTGAACCGTGACACCCTGCTCATTAATGCTCAGCTGTGTAAATGGGTGTGTCACATGCATGGTCACATGTCACACCAGCTGCTTCTGCTTAATCCTCAGCAACAATTATGTAGGGCCTGAAGCCTTAGAATACATTTTCGCCATCTAGTGGTGAGTTCTAGCACTAGCTCTAGAATTATTGTCTCAAGTTGTTTGATCAAGAGGAGAGTAACTACATGTGTGCAGTATATTTTGACACACAATGTTGACACACATTTCATTGCGTATTACAACAACTGCAACCTTTTCCTGTTGAGACACGTGAAGGTGGAGCATTTGGTGTCAACATCAGTAACTTCCCTTTATGGCCGCAGTTACAGTCACATACAGTTTGTCAGTGTGTTGTTGCATGTTTCCATCATGTCTGTTCTTCATGGTGCTCTGGGTCTGCTCCTCAGGTTCTACAGCCCCTCTTCTATCCTGGCTGTGATTGGAGCTGGACTGGGAGCAATAGTTGTGATCTGGACTGCAAACCTGTTGCTGCGCCACGCCTGGTACTCGCACAAGCTGTCCTGCTTCAGCAAGCCGCCTTCACACTCATGGCTGATAGGCCACCTCGGCCAGGTACGATCAGTGTCAGATGTTTTGTGCAAATCACGAAAATGCAATGTATTTTTGCACTGCCCCAAATCACAACAGTTGCCTTGGGTTATGAAATAGAAGCTGATTGTTCATATTAGCCAATGGATGAATGTCCCAGCATCTCCTGTCCTGTATTCAAGACACAACTAATTAAAACGTACCAAGCAAAAATATGAGTAATAGATAATAATAGATAGAATTTTACTGCTATAACCTTGTTATTCTTGGTGATATCTTAAGTACTGAAAGCTATTCTAAGAATATTGAAAAATGTTAAACCAACTTATCAGAGGTTTTGTCTTCATCTTTGTCTTACCTATTTGTCTGTTTCACAAGAACCTTCAAAAGTATATCCTCTCTGTGTAAATCCATTGTATTCCATGCCAAGGATTAAGTGATGAAGTCCTTCTCTTGCTCCAGATGCAGAGCGCAGAGGAAGGTCTGCTGCAGGTGGATGAGTTGGTGAAGACTTACAAACACTCCTGCAGCTGGTTCTTTGGGCCTTTCTATCATTTGGTCAGGATTTTCCACCCAGACTTTGTCAAACCTCTGCTCATGGCCCCTGGTAATCAATGTACAAAAATGACTACTCTTAGATCATAAAGATAGATTACGTTATGTTAATTTGTCTTTTAAGGCAGTATTACGTTAAAAGATGAACTCATTTATGACCACTTGCGCCCATGGCTGGGTAAGTCATTTTCTATCTTGCTAGACTTTTCTTGTCCTCTCAAATATTTGCGTTTCAGGAGAGAGTCTGTTGACAAGTAATGGCAACGAATGGTCTCGAAAAAGGCGCCTGCTAACCCCTGCATTTCATTTTGACATTCTGAAAAACTACATTGTCCCGTTTAACACGTCAGCCACCATCATGCATGTGAGGCAGAACACACAGGGTCCTTTTATGGTCAATCTTTTCTAATACTTGTCTATATCATCTATCATCTTGCAGAAAAAGTGGCAGCGCATGATACTGAATGGAAATAACAATATAGAGATGTTTAATGATGTCACGCTGATGACTTTGGATAGTTTACTCAAATGTGCGTTTAGCTACAACAGCAACTGTCAGGAGTAAGCATCTTAATGTTTGCATACACTCAACATATTCATTTATAAAATGTATGACTTAAATTCAAAAACATTTCAGCTCCACCAGCGAGTACGTGTCAGCCATTGTTGAGTTGAGTAATCTGATCATGGATCGAAGGCTTAAAATGTTCCTCCACTGGGATTGGATTTACTGGATGACAAAGCAGGGCCAACGGTTCAAGAAGGCATTGAACATTGTGCATGGGTAAGTTTAATAAAAAGTTCCGTTTTGAAAGTTACGACTCACCTCACCTGTCCATTTCAGGTATACTAGAGATGTGGTTCAGAAGCGGCGTGTGCTCATCAGTCAACACACAAAGAGTGGATTGTCCATGGCGGCACAAAGGAGGAAAGACTTTGTGGACATCATATTGTCTGCAGAGGTGCTAAAAACTGTACAAATAAACTCTAGGTTAGGTCTGCTATCTAGAATCATCAGGGGAGCCATGTGAGAGAAAAATACACTATATGGATTACTGAGATATTAACCCATAAATCAGATTTATGAAAAATGCTGTTTGAAATTTTAATGGCAATTTCAACCATAAAACACTAACCTGCCCTTCAGCTCAGTTTTTACAGGCCCTACAGACCAAAAGATAAAAACTGAGGTGGAGGGCAGGTCAGGTATTTTCTAGACCTTTTGGATTGCAGAATTGCTCTGGAGAACTTGTACACCCATTTCTCTTACAGGATGAAGATGGACAAGGCTTATCAGATGAGGAGATTCTAGCCGAGGCCAATACATTTATGTTTGCTGGTAATATTTCTCTTCTTAGGCAGCAGAAATAAGAGAACAAAGTGAACTATAAAGCTATAATTTTTTGTCTACAGGGCATGACACAACAGCCAGTGCAATTTGTTGGACACTGTACAATTTAGCACGCCACAGTCATTACCAAGAAATATGCAGAGAGGAAGTGATGGAGCTGCTAAAAGAACGAGACGAACAAGCAATTGAATGGTTGGAAAAGAAAACATGTGTAATTATATGGATGACATTATGTACATGTGTTTTGTTTTGCAGGGAGGATTTGACAAGCCTTCCCTTCACCACAATGTGCATCAAAGAGAGTCTGCGGCTCCACTCTCCAGTTCAAGCTGTTACCAGGAAATACACCCAAGACATGGCACTGCCGGGAAATCGAACTGTCCCTAAAGGTTCTGGGACACACAAGGGCCTGTTTGGTTTATTTGTACAGCAGCTAATGCAATATAATGTCTTTGTTACTTCAGGTGTGATTTGCTTGGTCAGTATCTATGGCACACATCACAACCCCGTTGTCTGGTCAAATCCCCATGTAAGAAAAAAAATGGTTCTATTTTTGTTTACACAGGAATACATACATGTCTTGTTTATCTGTCTTTAGGAGTTTAATCCAATGCGTTTTGACCTGAATAACAGAGAAGCACAATCTTCATCTGCATTCATCCCCTTTTCTGCTGGTCCACGGTACTGGACCATATCACGCACTACAGCAAATGGCCCACTGAATGGTAATGTAACTGTGCATGTCTACAGGAACTGCATTGGACAGAAATTTGCCCTGGCAGAACTGAAAGTTGTGGTGGCCTTGACCCTGGTCCGATTTCGCTTGAGCCCCGGAGTGAATCCTGAAGGAGGGAGCACTGTGCGACGGCTTCCACAACTGGTGCTGCGAGCGGAAGGAGGGCTGTGGCTGCAAGCGGAACCACTCAACCCGAAGGGAACATAGTTATTGACATGTTTTCTCTTGTTTTAGCTTCCAAACAGGCTACTTGTGCTGCTTATCTGCTTCCGTTTTAAAGTGTGCAATTCATGGCAGCATTTTAGATCCCAAAGATGCTCTTTCCATAAAGAAATCTGCAAAGCACAACATGTGTCATTATTTTTGCATTACTAATATGTATATATACTGATTCAAAGTTATAATTTTTTATATTTATACTTCTGCTCCTAATCTGTGTTGCAACATCCCCCCATTGTTGGACAAATAAAGGTTCTCTTATCTTATAATACTAATATGTGTGAAGAAAAAAATTAAAACAAATATTAAAAATGCCCCCAAAAAGGAGAAGATAATGTAAAATATTTGATGCAAATTATGGGCTACTACTGGGATGTAACGATTTGCAAATCTCACGGTACAAATATAATTATGATATCACTTTCACGGTACATGATTAATTGCAATATTGTGGTGAGGCAAAAATAATTATTGAAATGGTTCTTTTTATTTTTAAAATGCCTTGAATGCCAAGACTTTGGTGTGTAACATTAAAAGTAATTATTCTTTTAAGGTTACACTTTACTCAAAATATACTCCACTTAAAATAATATGATAATGCACCACACTTCATCATAATGTATTATAATTCATCATAATTCTGCATAATTCATCATAATTCATCATAATTCTGCATAATGCACCACAATTCATCAAAATGCATAATTCAAAATGCAGCAGCAAGATTACCAACAGGAACTAAAAGAAGAGAGCACATTACGCCGGTGCTCGAGTCTCTTCACTGGCTCCTGTCGAGTTTAGAATCAAATTCAAAATGCTCCTCCTGACTTCCAAAGCCATAAATGACCTGGCCCCATCCTACCTCAAAGAGGCTATAGTACCTTATCATCCAAACAGAGCACTTTGCTCTCAAAATGCTGGACTTCTGGTGGTCCCAAGGCTCTAAAAGCCAGTAGGAGGTAGAGCGTTTAGCACCAAGCTCCCTGTGTTGTGGAATCAGCTCCTGTCCATTTAAAGAGGTCGACACAGTCTCTTCATTTAAGACCAGGCTTAAAACGTTCCTCTTTGAAATGGCTTATGGTCAGGCCAGTTGGAACAGAATAAAAAACGATAGTTCCCAGCTATGCTGCCCTAGGAGCAACTATATGGGGGAAGTATGGAGCTTGAGCACTACTCTGCTTCTTACGACTTTTCTATCAAACAATATTTAATATTAATTTCACTTGCAATTTGTTCATCGCTTTTCCTTCTTTTTCTCCCACTTCCCTGACGGGAGTGGAGCAGGCACATCGAGGACCTGTGGATCCAGATGCTCCTCAACTGCCTGGAGAAATGGTCTGCCTGGAGAAACGGTCTCTACTCCATAAGATCGGTTTTCATCAGCCTCAAAGAATTGGTTCTCCTCCTGAGTGGGTTCAGCTCCACCGTCAACCCTGCAAACTAAGGCGTGTCCACCTGTCCGTCCGAGAGAGTTGGATCTCTCCTTCACTGTGGAACTCCTACAGGTTTCTACTTTTTGGTAGGTTTGGTCGTTTTTCTTGGCCGAGAAGGAGGGTCTAAGGACAGGGGGGCTTGGGACAAGTCCTTATGAACACTGTTTATTCTGTTTTTATTCTGTTTTTTCCACTGTAGCCCCTCGAGGAACTGCTGTTGTGATTTTGGGCGTAACAAAAAATAAATTGAATTGAATTCATAATTCACCATAATTCCTCATAATGCATCATAATTCTGTATAATGCATCTAATTCTGCATCATGATTCTGCATCATGATTCTGTATCATGATGCCGAATCATGATGCAGAATCATGATTCATTGTGCATCATAATGCATCTCGGTGACGCCAGTTTTGGGGCGTTTCTGTTTTGACTAACCAGTAGGGGGCTCTGATGAGAGCCGTGTGTCTACTTTTCTTTTTCTTCAAGAAATCAACAAACTTCAATCTGAACACGTGAATATCGTGTGCTTTCTGCTTGTATCATCTTATCATCTTAACTACACTTTAACAGTACATATTTAATACTGTAATCTCGTTTTTCCAAATTTTCGTTACTTTCACTTTCATCGGACACAGTTTGTTTTTGGAAGCTTAAGCTAGCATGTAGCATATAGCATCCTCTGTCTGTCCTGCTTTTACCGAGTCAATTGTCCACATTTAATCCACAGTAGTTGTGTGTGCAGAAGAGGATGAAGCCGTGCTTAAATCTGTCTCTAGTGGTTTTTGTGTTGACATTGTTGGCGAGAGCATCCGGACAAACAGGTGACTTTTCATTTGCTTGTTATATTCTTTATTGAAAGGTTTCGTGCACTTTTGTTCTGCTCAACTTTGAATGGGAGTTTCACGTTTGTTACAACCGCGCCCAATTCAGCCAAAGCAAAGAAACGCGTGGGCCACCGTAATAACGAGTGAGCGAGATGGAAAAAAGAAAAAGATTTTTGTTTTTTCTCTTTTTTGTCACATTACTCGATTTCGATTTTCGATTCGATTTTATTTGGTCTTTCCAAAAACATGGTACAATGGCTTTTAGTTAAGATTCATGGACATAAACCATAGTTTCCGGTAACACGTCACTTCCTGCGGTGAAAACAAACGCTGCGTCCATAGAATGAATGGGGTGCGATCGGTGATAAAACTTCAAATATACGTCCAAAAACTAAATTTAGGGATTACTATCAAATAGTTAAAGACAAAGAGAACGCAAAGGACCAGTGTTTGGCCTTGAGACAATTCACAGAGACGATGTAAACATTTTTAAACTGTTATAAATCTGTAACTGCATGTCTGTGGCTTCATTTAGCACAAGCTACAGTTAGCAGGCACACTGCGGCTTATTGCTAACAGACATGAATAACAGAATACATTTCAGATCCCTTAATCAAACATACGTCACGAAGCAACTAAATGCTTGAATGAGTTTGTATTTCTAAATTACGGCCACTGCCAACGCTAGTTCCTATTTAAAAAAAACACTGTTTATTGTTTGTTGGTGGTTTCATCCGTGAGATTGAGGCGCTGTTTCCCCGTGATTCTGATGCTGGTTTTCAATAGTTTAAGACTAAAATGAGAGAAGAGCCCACAATTTGTATCTGAACCAAGCCACTGAACCAAGGGGAATGTTTTCACCCAAAAGTGTCCGTATGACCGGAGACATTTACACAGAGGGTTAGAGGGTTAGAGGGTTAGAGGGTTAGAGGGTAAGAGGGTTTTAGGGTTAGGGTTGGAGGGTTAGGGTTAGAGGGTTAGAGTTAGGGTTAGAGGGTTAGGGTTTATACTTTTAATCTGTGCCATTTAACAGAAATAATATTCAAATGTCTTCCAAAGTGACTTCTTCGCGGAACCCCATGTTTTTACTGACAGTGGACTCTCGATTAAAAAACGATTTAAGATGAGTCGATCTGTCGATCTTTTGATTAACTGTCCAGCCCTATGGCAATAAACCTTTTCTGATTCTATGTGTAATGCAGGCTTTATAGCCCTATTGGCTAAGTAATGTCATTGGATTTCAGTACTCTGAATACACAGTCTTATGCTTTCTACAGTGCTTTACGGAAGTATCGGAGCGGAAGTTGTCCTGACACCACATCCACACACCTCTGACATCATCACTAATGTCTTATGGAAGCATAATGAGAACCTCGCAGTGGAATGGGAGGGAGAAGTCCTTCCCACACAGTATGGACTCTTCAAAGGTAATGCTTTCATGTGACAAACTGTAAACGTTCACAAACTTACACCAAGAGGTTATTCTTTCAGACCGAAGTTACCTGAACCATTCAAACGCAGAACTGACCCTCAAGAATCTGACTTATGGGTTGAGTGGCGAGTATGTTGTTGAGATCAATGACCACGTCATCCCTGGAACAATAAGGCTGTTTGTTATCGGTAAGTATGCACATGAGGGTTATTCACATTACACTTTCATGGTGCAATACTTTGACTTCCAGGGCAAGTCCCAAAACCACATATTTCTGTGCAATGTGCTGTGGAAAAGACCCGATGCACTTTGACGTGCGAGGCGAACGTGTCGGCTATGAGTCCTAAACCCACGTATATATGGAAGTTCAACAACACAGAGCAAACACATCCACATGACCATTTGGACATCACCCCGGTATTTGAATGAGTTCATTCTGTTTGTGATTATTGGCTGAGCTGGTGGACACTCATCTTTTGTGTTTGACCTCAGGAGAGCTCGGCACCTGAGTTTATCTGTGAGCTAAAGAACCCCGTCAGTCATGAGAGCAGTGAGCCCGTTGCCAACCCTTTCAGGCCAAGCTCAGGTGTTTGTTTCTTCCTCCACCATTTGTGTGATACGTATTTCTACACACACTTCATTGTCGACGCTGAACAATTACCTTTGCGTTTTGCAGGTCTGAAGGTAAATACAGGGCTTGTAGTGTTTGTGTGCCTTTTGGCTGTTGTAGCTGGGGTTGTTATTGGACACAAATGTAAATCCGGTAATGTATAACTAATCAGTCTTAGTATTATACCTATTATTTATACTATTTGTCCTGTCTAAAGTGTTTTTATGTCAATCTTCAGGGATGTGGTTCTTTCAAAAAGGTGTGTATTTGACGTATTTATTTCACACTATGGTAGTTATGTCTTCATTTGCTTACATGAGCTTTCATGCCAAATGACAAACCCATTTGTCTTTGTAGATTCCATGCCGTGGGAAGCCGGTAAACACATAGACTTTACAATAAATTACTTAGATTTATTCTGCAGTACATTTCTCATCTTATTTTTCTTTTGTGTCCAGACTTTTGGCAGAAGACCGAAAACCAAGGTACAATTTTGTGATGTCGGGAATCTCTCAATACAGAAAGTTTAATAGAAAGTACAAAGTGCACCTGGGTTAATTCCCATTGACATTGAAATGGCCTTTGTTGGACAGGACTGAGATAAATGTTGAGAAATGAATCTGTGTTTCTGTATTTCAGCTGCCACTGAACATCAGTCTGCTAATGGCCAACCAGGTACGCCACTCCTCTCAGAGGAGGAGGAGCTGTAGCGGCAGCAATAGTACCAATTGTGTTAGCAGTAGTCATAGTAGCAGTAGTAGTAATAATAGTAGTAATAGCAGTAGTAACTGTAGTAATAGTAGCAGTAATAATAGTGGCAATAATAGCACAGTAGTAATAGTAGTAGTAACAGTAGTAGTAATAGTAGTAGTAGTAGTAGCAGTAATAATAATGGTAGCAATAATAGCACAGTAGTAATAGCAGTATTAGTAATAGTAATAGTAGTAGCAGCAGTAGTAGTAGCAGTAGTAATAGTATTATTATTAGTAGTAATAGCAGTAGTAGTATTAGTAGTAGTATTAGCAGTAGTAGTACTAGTAGTAATAGTAGCAGTAGTAACAGTAGTAGTTGTAGTAATATTATTATTAGTAGTAATAGCAGTAGTATTATTAGTAGTATTAGCAGTAATAGTAACAGTAGTAGCAGTAGTAATAGTATTATTATTAGTAATAGCAGTAGTAGTATTAGCAGTAGTAGTAATAGTAGTACTAGTAGTAATAGTAGCAGTAGTAACAGTAGTAGTAATAGTATTATTAATAGTAGTTATAGTAGTAGTAGTAATATTATTAGTAGTAGTAATAGCAGTAGAAGTAGTAATAGTATTATTATTATTATTAGTAGTATTAGCAGTAACAGTAGTAGTAGTAATAGTATTATTATTATTAGTAGTAATAGCAGTAGTAGTAATAGTAGTAGTAGTAGTAATAGCATTATTATTAGTAATAGCAGTAGTAGTAAATTGCTGACATGATTATTGCTTTTCTTTTAGGAGAAGGGAACGCCATGATAGAAAACTGTTAGTAATAAAGCTGTTCCACAAAGATTCCACTGAGGATGCCATGGAATGGAGCTGCTTCATCTCAGAGTGTATGAAACAATAGAAAGAAGCTGGTGATAACAGGAAGTGCTTTTCCTGCCGATGCCTTAAAGAGACGGTTTGCACTTTGTCTTAACATTTAGTTTGCTTTTTGTGTGACGTTTTGAATGATGTTGCCTTACTAGAATAATACGCTTAACTTTGACCTTTCACCTACTTTACTATTTTGCTGCTACAGTAGCAAAGACATGTTGCTGTTTGAAAATGAATTGGTAAAAAAACCAAAACTTCCTGTTCAGAGGCATATTTTGAGTCATTTTTTTTGTTTTTAAATGTTAATTTCCAAGGCAACGGCGCTCATTTTTTCATCAATCTGAAAATCATGAATGGGAACTAACAGTTTTAAACATACACTGAATGTTACGTTTTAGAATAAAAATATTTAAAACTTTTTACTAAAGCCTTTACATGTGATTATTACTAACATAACCTACACCAATTGTACTTTGGATTGAAGGTCATGTCACTCATAATGTTAGCCACTGGAGGGCAGCACTGCTTTTTCCTCGTGTATAACATGAATTTAAAGACGTTTTGGTTTGACAGTTTGAAGGAAACAGCAGTGGTGCAATACAATTTCACAAAGTTAATCTTGAATCTCTCTTGACTATTTTGAGTATTAATAGGTTTCAGGATTTGACCTGGCAACAGTCCTACGTTGTCATAGCAATAGCACAATTACCAAATCTAAACATATCTTTAGAAAGGGGAACGTTCCTCACACAATCCTTCATGCCTGTAATAATGAATACTTGTAGAACATTTGGTACAGTCTTTTCTTTTCCCTTCTAGTATTTCAAATGTTTACACAAGACTTTATTGTCTTATTGACTTTATTGGAAGGTAACCAAAAGTAATAAACAAGCCCTTGGCTTCAAGTGAGTGTAACATAGCTGACCAAACATCTGGTATAGCAACTATTTATTTGTGAATAAAAAATAAATGATTGAAACCACAAGTCAGCAGTCAGACCTCTTCACATTTTTAGATTATGCAGCAACATGACATATGCATTTCGTCAGAATCAGCAGTGTGGCAAACATTTAATGGCCACAAAGACATTCACACTTGTGACACTGTAATCCAACTAACACTGAATGTGAGGTTCCTATTCAGGTATAAAAATAACTAAGGAGTCATTTTATTCAAGCCCCTTTTTCCTAAAAAACATTAGAAACAATTGGTAACGGCACAGAAGTGGCTGGCGCTCATCCTACACGATACACCAGAATACAGCCAGTAAAACAGACAATAATTAGATGAATGGAATGCCCATAAACAGCCTGTAAACAAGTTATTTAGAGGGAAATATTAAAAAGATGATCTCAATTGTATCAGTATGCTTTTCTAACCCTTTGATCAGGTTTGTAAAACATGAACATCTAATACTGAAGTGGGAGTGTCACACCCGAACATGAACGTATGATCACACAGTAATCATTCGTATTTGCTCTGTCACAGAGAAGACAATTCAGTATCAAAGTGAATTCATCATGCCTAAAATACAACTAGCAATGACGGCCCCCTGTACAACAGTACTGCGGTACTGTGACGGCCCCCTGTACAACAGTACTGCGGTACTGTGACGGCCCCCTGTACAACAGTACTGCGGTACTGTGACGGCCCCCTGTACAACAGTACTGCAGTACTGTGACGGCCCCCTGTACAACAGTACAACAGTACTGCAGTACTGTGACGGCCCCCTGTACAACAGTACAACAGTACTGCAGTACTGTGACGGCCCCCTGTACAACAGTACAACAGTACAACAGTACTGCAGTACTGTGACGGCCCCCTGTACAACAGTACAACAGTACTGCAGTACTGCAGATAAGACCAAATGTACAGTTGTATGTTTAGTGCATTGGCGACAGTGGAGGCACTTATTATTAAAAAAATATGATGCATTATCATAAACACTGCTCAAACTAATTCAAATATTGGTTATTTATAGAAGAAATAATATTAAGACGTGACACTTTTGCCATTTGAAAGTGGCTCAGTCTCCACTGGGGTCAGCTCTGTGGGCAGCTCGGTGGCCCCGCCTCCTCTGTCAACCCGGTTACGAAAGTGGCGGATTATGACCACCGCAGCACAGATAAAGTAGACCGCTGTGAGCAGGGTGAAGTAGATGAAGTAGACTAGAAACTGGAAAAAAAACACAACACAATAAAAACTCTTGACTCTTTTTGTCACGCAGAAGCAGGAGTAATGGTGCAGCAGCACGGCTGGAGCGGACCGGGTTGGCTCAACGGGTGGTTTGCCACAACTTTCCACGGTAACACAATGAATTCAATGCAAAGGTAAAAAAAACAACTGACCTTCAACAACACAAAATACATGAAATACCAAATCTAAACATCAACCCAAAATAAATGCAACACAAGAATGACTATCGAATCATAAAAGCAAAGTGATCACATGATGAAGAGAAAGGGAAGACGCAGATGGGCGTAAACGTGACGTACCTGTGAGTGCACGTCCAGCCCTAGCCCTCTCTTGTCCGAAAATATTAGGTTGATGATGCTCTTCAAGAGTGTTCCCAGAAAAGTGTTGATCCCGAACACAAGAGCACAAAGTTCCTTTGTAAGAGACGAGGCAATCTGAAATCTACACATACAAACGTTCAAATACCAAACAAACATGATTACAATTTCAAACTGTTCAGAGATGAGTTGGCTTACGTTGCTATAGGCACCAAGAACTGGTAGAAGCCTCTGAACAGCACGTATGAGACGTAGCACACCCAGATGTTTTGTGTGGTCCCCATGAGCAGTAGAAGTCCAGCCTGGGCCGCTGTGATGACCGCTATGACCAGCTCAGACCAAACATTCCAACGGATTTTGGCATAGCCCGCAATGAAGGAGGTCAGGGCACCTTCAAATTCATACAAGAATCATCACAATCAATTCGTAGGAAACCCAATCATTGTCAAGTGGGACATGAGCAGTAACAGAGGCCATGGTCTGTTAAATATGGCAGAATGTACACCATAGTATTGGATGATGATGATGAAAATAACAAGAATAATCGAATGCATTTGACTGATTTAGCCTCAAAGACACACTGCATTCTGCATTAAGATCAGCCTGTTTCAGATTCCACAAACTCCATTTAAAAGTCCATCTCCAAATCACCCAAGAGCACCCAAGAGCACCCAAGTATATCATCTGTATCACTTTTATCCTTCTTCTCCTTGCTATTTCTGTATGTTTCTATTTGATTCATGTTTGTGATTGGTTGTTCTGTGAAGCACGTTGTGTAAATGTGCTTTGTTACACCTTTCCACCACTGTAAATAGTTCATTCCGTCTGCAGTCTATCGTGAAGTATTCCTGGTGAAAGTAGGCTTCGACAGATAAAGTGGCACGGCCTCGTGCGAGTTAAAGCAGGCCGTGTGGTCCGATCGTGTCGGAGGGCACAGTGCGCTGTAGATGGTTGTGTGGAGCTGCATAATAAGAACAATGTCATGACGTCGCTCACAACGTTTATCTTTATGGTCAAGAAGTTAGGCCTCCAAACTAACCCTCTAACTAGTTACTAAATAGCAGCCAGTGATGAGTTCATGAAATAGCTCACTTAATAAAGTAGATGCGGCCTCTACTCCGCCGTTGTACACCTTCGCTGGGAAGACCTTGTTCCATAAAATGTGGACATAGAAGAGCACCAGGTAGTACCCCGTGGAGTTGAAGATCCACCAAAGCGACCACAGTCTCAAATTTGGCATGTTGACCACGTGTTTGAGCTCAAGCAGCATCTGTACCAACACTGAGCCCTTCCATTTTGACTCAGGAGATTTGCTTGGATTCATTTTGTCTCGTTCTGCTTTTGAACTCATCTTCTTTTCCTGACTGCGGTTAAAGAACAGCGAGCGCGTTGGCCAGGGGAGGCAAACGGCGAGGAGCAATCCCAAGCATACAAACCCTAAAGAAATGGCACTTAGCGTGTAGAAGGTGACGTTACCCACTGATAAACATAACTGTCCCAAAACTGAGCTGGTGAACACCCCGAGCAGCACTGAGGTGCGAGAGTAGCCTGCCACGCGCTGGTACAGGACGGGGCTGACCAGAGAGAAGATGTAGGAGGAATAGGCCACGCGGCAGGCCATGGTGATTCCATAGAAGAACTCCATGAGCTGCATCTGGAGCAAAGAGCTGCCCAACAGGAGCAGGAGCCAGATGACCACCTGGCTGAGCCCCTGAATGACCAGAACAGGCTTGTAGCGCAGGAAGTCAGTCAGCAGGAACGCAGGCACCAGCATGAGCATGTAGGAGTAGGTCAGCACAGGCGTGATCTCATTGGTCACCTGGGAAAGAGCAGACGACAGTTAAAGGCACGTCTACAACATGCAAAGTCTTTCAATGTCTCACAGTCCGTCACACCACATACTTGGCGTGTCACTAGGCCGTCCAATGTCCCCAGCATCCTCTTTTGTCAAACTAATCGAGTCCGTGACATCCTACATTCAGGGTTAGGGTTAGGGTTAGGGTTACCTAACCCTAGGGTTCTCTAGTCTCTCATTAAATGTAATATAGAACATAGCTTCAATGTATTACAACATTTTGTGATAAGGATGTACCTTTACGTATCCAGGAAAGACATCTTGTCAGATTCTAGGCATGTTTTTGTTTCATGTGCAACAGTGCAGCAGCTGTGGTGCCTGACCTCTGGACCTTCAGGCTGAGACTGGAATGTGAGTCCAAACAAGCAAAGCTGCAGCTCAACTTCATCTAACAACGGTTTCCCAGGGTCATTTTGGCTACATTTGCTGAAAAAATGCAGTAACGACTGATTCCAGTGAATCAAAAGTGTGAAATCATTTTGAACTCTCACAGACTTTTTTTCCCCTTTAACCCACCTGTGAAAAATGTGAACTTTGACCGTAAAAGGTTGGGTCAGAAAACTGACCTCAGGGCACTCTTTAAGCTGTGTCATGAGGGCTAAAGTCAGGCTGAACATGTCATCAGAAGGATTCCGTACCTGTTCCCTGGTGAAGTTCTTCTCCACACTCAGCAGATACGGCGTGATAAAAGGCTCTCCGGGCTTGATGGAGGACATAAATCCATAGACACACAAAAAGGTGACGGCAAACTTCCACTTTCTGGGTTCTTCTTGCAGAACGTCAGGAGATGGTGGAGAGTCTGAGGCGCATACGGCCAACTCTGCATCTTCACCTTCCGCTCCTGGCACCGGCTTGTCTGCGCTTGTGTTTGTGTCTTCAGCTTCCATCTTCAGTGAGGGACCTCACGGGGTTCAAGGGGATTTGAAGACGAGATTCAACTTCTAAACTCAAGTTGAACACAAAGTGTAAAGTTAATGGAACACACGAGTCATGTAACAGGCTTGGTTAAACTGCAACATGCTGTCACGTGTGACCTTTGAGTGCAGTGTGTGTGTCAGTTATCCACACTTCTTTGGCATTGTTCACCTGAAAACACATGAAAACACAGAACAGTGTGTAGCCGACAGACAAACATGTTTACACGCCTTTTTGGAGAAAAACACTGACATAAACGTGTTAAACAGGTAATAACGCGGAGCATGTAAAACACGTTGCTACGTGTAATAGCTGTGTTATTACACAGAGCAAGAGCGTTTGGAGGACCTCTCTCTTGTTTTGGGGGGATTCATGTCTGTGGACAACGTGCTAAGCAGTAGCTGCATCTGTGAAGAGCAAAGCCTTCTCCTCGGCTCTGTGCTTCCTCATCTCCTCTCTTTAGGCTTAGGCTTAGGCAAAGATATGAAGTGAAGCGCCGCTTACCTCGTGCTTTGCGTCTGAATCCGCAGTCTGCCGCGGAGGATTCTGGGATATGGAGTTTGAAGGGCCGCCGTGCAAGCTCGTTTTGCAGGTTTCAAACGAGGACATTTCGCAGGGTTTAGGGGGGAAGCACTTTTATTGGCTGATATTTGACTGAGTTTGTGACTCTGAACTATGATCATTGGTATTTGATCATTTATCATTGACACATGGGGAAGACTAACTATTTGATTCTTTTATTAGGCTAAGCCATGTAATGCAACACTTTGCAAACCAAAACCTTTGAATCAAATTAGCGTGTCCCACCGGGTTGCCAGGTGTTGCATCAGTATTTTGACGATTGTTTTGCTGCACAGTGAGAGGTCAAAGGTTATTGTCCAGTAGAAATGACGAGCTGATGTGCAATGTCCCACTTCCATCCATGCTTCAGATTCATGACATGGAGGCACAATTAGCCTCACATATGCCTCACTTGCGCCATCTGTTGGATAATAATTCACGTACTAATTCATGACCTTCCTGATCTGTCCAAGTGGCGTAGATCTCCGTCGTTGAATGTATTTATTGTTATCATCCTACTTAAGAACGTTATGGCTTTTGTGTGTGGCTAAAAGTAACCATCATGCACCTGTTCAAACAATCATACACTTAGAATGAATGAATGAATGTCTGTGTGCCCTTTGTGCAGTAAATGACCTACTGTCTTCTATTATTCACCTGAAGAGATCCAAACTTCATACCTTTTTATAATGGCAGTCTTTAATCAAACAAAAAGTGAATTGCAGTTACATAATAATAGTAATAAGGGCATTATAACAGAGCCCCCCCCCCCCTACAAAAAAAGCCTACTATTTATTTGATGTGGAAGTACATGCCTGCTTTACAGTTATTAAATCCAACATTGCATTTACATTACATTTCCTTGTTACAACAGGATGCAGAAAGCAACCCAGTAGATGGCAGTAGTGAGCTTAGAACGCTTAGCCCAAGTTGACCTAAGGGGACTTTTACAACAAGATTTTAAAATCAATTTGTCTTCCGGTTTCACAGGACTGTCCCGTTGCCTTCTGAGGTCTGAGAAGTCGACCTGCTGATCTTCGACACTGACATTCTCTCCTGCGCCATCTTTCGGTGCAGCAGCATCTTCATTTTCCTCCTGAACTTCTCTCCCACAAAGGCATAGAGAAATGGATTGATGCAGCTGTGAAGGAGAGCCAAGCTGTTTGTGACCCCCAATGCCGTGTTCACGGACGTCCTCCTCGCACAGTCGTACGGGACCAGGCCAGCTCTCAGAAGAGTATCGACTATCATGCTTAGATGGTACGGCAACCAACAGAACAAAAACACAATCACCACGATTATGATCACTCGCATGGCTCTGTGCTTCCGAAAACCTCGAGTGCGCAAAAGCCTGGCAATGGTGATGCTGTAGCAGGTTACCATGACGCCAATAGGAAGCAGGAAGCCAAAAATATGCCGAAACCCTCGAATGGCAAGCCTCCATTTTGATGCGTTGCCAATGTCAAAGTTATCGCTGCATGTCATCCAATCAGAATCATTTCTCGGCCTTGCGGCATCATTGAAGAGCGCGGGCAAGGCGAGGGCGCAGCCCAGCGCCCACACCCCGGCACACAAGAGCTGACTGCACATCCTCTGACGACTTTTCAAGCTGTCACTGGCGTGCACAATCACAAGGTAGCGGTCGATGCTGATGCACGCCAGAAACAGGATGCTGGTGTAGAAATTTGTGTCAAAAATGAGACTTACAACTTTGCACATGAAGTCTCCAAACAGCCATCCTCGTATCACCTCAACAGCCCAGAATGGGATGGTCAAAGCCATGAGTCCGTCCGCTAAAGTGAGGTGGAACAGGTAGACATCGGACGGGGTTAGGGCGTGTTGGCTGGTGCGGATTACCCAGCCCACCAGGACGTTGCCAGGGATGGCCAGTAAAAAGATGGCTGTAAGGAGGAAGCATATTGTCACGCCAACTGCACGATCCAGTAGTTTAGCCCCGCACGGGCTGACGTGGGGGTTCAAAATGTAGGACGTGACATTGTTGTGGCTGCTGTCGTTGAGTTCGTAAAGGAAATCTTCATCAAAAGTCACCACTATAGACATGGCTGTGATTGGAAAACAGAAAAGAAAAAGAGTTTCAAAGAGTGTTTTTGTTGTTGTTAGGATTCAAGAGTGATGAGCTTACCTTCTGTCCAAGTGCCACAGGCGCTAAAGAACTCTGAAGGTGCGCATGTTTTTACCCAATATCCTGTATCCTGTTACTACGTTACCCCATGTCCCTGCGTCACCGTATCACCAATCACTTGACAATTTATCATTTTATTTGATCATTTTCATTGTATTCAAAACAAATGGACTGTTCAAATCAGATGCTGTTTATACAAAAACTGTGAAGACACATCTCCCACAACAGGGTCATTCACTTACGGTGAAAACACTATCGGTTACACATTTGTGTCTCCACTTTGTATTTTCACCAATTCGTTGTGAAATGACTTCTTTACTGAGCACAGAAATCTATTTGATCAGGTTAAAACTATGATTATCATTCTAATTATGGAGCATGTTTGGAGAGCCTTTCATCAACGTCTTGAGTAACTGACACTGTGGTAAGGTATTTTCCAACGCTGCGGATGTCTCCTGATGTCACTTTCGTGAAATGCAACGCTTTGTTCTCTTTGCTGCTTTGCAATCAGCTGCTTTCCCACACTACGTTTGTGTCTCTGATTTGAGTTATCTCCATCTGCATCAGTCGAGGACCAGCCTTTAATGGCCCCGTCAGGTCATAAACATGTGACTAATAACAGGCTCATGCCCTTGTAAATGTGAAGGCACTCAGAGACAGGTATCGGCCCACCTTCTACTCAATAAATGACCTCATCGCCATTTTCAAAGCACAGTGCACACAGCTTATCAATGTTTACACTTGTGCGTTGTCGAAGATACAGAGAGTTCAGCTCCGCAATAGACACAACAACCACAGTGTTGTGACATGCCAGATAAAAGAACACTTTCAGTAGAATTATACTGTTCTGTCCTGGAAAAAGATCATCCAAAACATTCAAGCAATCGGCCGAACAACGCTGTAAGCCGCCATCAACACGCTCAGGTACTAACGTAAGTAAAATAGGTTTTAAAAGGACGATATACATAAAATATACAATATGTATCTCATATTAGAATATAAAAACAGACGGTCAGAGGACCACACAAGTCTCATGCCGAGTTAAATGCCATTGAATAAAAGTGCCAGACTTAAAAGCATCACCTGAAAGTCCAATCTTCAGGTGATAACTGGTGTCGACACCCGACTCAAATGTACTGTGTTTGGGGTTATATCAGGGATATTAGTAACCAGCGGTAATAAGGTAAGCTTTTGTTGTCATTTCATTCTGGAGCAATAAACACATTGTTCTGTCCAAACGTCTTACAATGGAAAACCGCGTGACTACCGTGGAAACCTTCTGTACATAACTGTTTTTGTCATTCCATTGATCCAAAACAGGTTTGATCACAATCAGTTTCCTGTGAAGTACACGCGGAACATCATTATGTTCAGGATTCAAGAGGAACTTTACTGACCCACAAATGGGGAATTTGTCTCAAGCGATCCACCCATTAAGTGCAGTGAAATACATATACACACAGATACAAAAAGGCATGAATACATGAATACATAAATACATACATACATAATACTGTAAGAGAAATACAAGAGGAAGAAACACAATTTGCCGTAAGTTGTAGTTACAGGATCCAACACTGTCCGTGTTCAATAACCTAGGGTTAGGGTCCGACTCTGGCACCAGCAGGAGGCCGGTCCATGTTTCATCCTGGCTCTGGCACCAGCAGGAGGCCGGTCTATGTTTCATCCTGACTCTGGCACCAGCAGGAGGCCGGTCCATCCTGACTCTGGCACCAGCAGGAGGCCGGTCCATGTTTAGTCCTGACTCTGGCACCAGCAGGAGGCCGGTCCACGTTTAGTCCTGACTCTGGCACCAGCAGGAGGCCGGTACATGTTTCATCCTGGCTCTGGCACCAGCAGGAGGCCGGTCCACGTTTAGTCCTGACTCTGGCACCAGCAGGAGGCCGGTCCATGTTTAGTCCTGACTCTGGCACCAGCAAGAGGCCGGTCCATGCTTAGTCCTGACTCAGAGTAATTAATGTGTTTTCTCGTTACAGCATCTGGTCAGTGGTTGTGGTATTTTCACAGGAAGTGGAGATGGCACAAACTAACTAACCTTGAAATTCCTTTTGCCTTTGAAAGCAACACACTTCCTCTTAGATACAGATCTCGTGGTAACCATCATTTTTGTTGTTGTTATCAAAAGTCACTCAAAGTGACTGCCACATTTCAAGGACACAAAATATGGCACAAGCGAGGCAGGATAAAAAAATCTTTATAAAGAACTGTTTGAAATTATAACAAATTATTAAAGCTTTCCTCTTTCTGTTAGAGACACATTTCAATGATTTCAAGTATTCAACTAAATGATTCAGAAAGGCAGCAAAAACAGGTGCAGTCTCTTTCCCCAGCACAAAAATGAACAATATCAGAAAATCTGCGGTCCCGATTAGGGTTAAGTTTCCATAAAATAAATCTAACCCTAACCCTATCTTTCCCTATGTGAAACAGGGCACATTTGACATGTTCAACTATGTCCAGTTGTGTACATTCATCCATCTTCTTCCGCTTATCCAGGGCCAGGGTTGTGGGGGCAGCAGTCTAAGCAGGGACTCACCAGACTTTCCCGCTCCCCAGACACTTCCTCCAACTCCTCCGGCGGGGATCCCGAAGGCGGTTCCCAGGCCAGCCGAGAGACATAGTTCCTCCAGCGTGTCATGGGTCTTCCCCTGTGCCTCTTCCCGGTGGGACATGGCCCAAAACACCTCCCTAGGGAGGCATCCCAGGACAGCATGCCGGAACAGATGCCACCTCAGCTGGCTCCACTTGAGCATGCGAGGAGCTAGCGGCTGAGCTACTCCCATGAGATTTAGCTCCTCACCCTATCTCTAAGGGAGCGCCCAGCCGAAGGAAACTCATTTCGACCGCTTGTATCCGCGATCTTGTCCTTTCGGTCACTACCCAAAGCTCATGACCAAAGGTGAGGGCAGGAACGTAGATTGACCGGTAAATCGAGAGCTTTGTCTTTCGACCTCAGCTCCTTCTTTAACCACAACAGTCCGATGCAGCGTCCGCATCACTGTGGACGCTGCACCGATCCGCCTGTCAATCTCACACTCCAATCCTTCCACTCACTCGTGAACAAGACCCCGAGATACCTTGAACTCCTCCAGTTGGGACAAGGACTCCCCACCCACCTGGAGAGGGCATAATCCACCTTTAACCGGTTGAGAACCATAGTCCTCAGATTTGGAGGTGCTGATTCTCATCCCAGCTGCTTCACACACGGCTGCAAACCGTCCCAGTGCATGTTGCAGGTCCAGGTTTTTGATGGAGCCATCAGGACAACGTCGTCTGCGAACAGCAGAGATGAGTCCTGTGGTCCAAACCGGACCATGAGGAAAGTGCAAGAATAAAAATAAGTGCCATCAGAATAAACTGCCGATGTACATATTCTACGCATGACATGATCTTAAAATGTGTCCTTTTATTTATGGTAAAGAAGGATATGTTGAATATAAAAAACAACAGTTCTTTCTGAAGTAGTGTTCAAGGTCTTGCCTGTGTTGTATTGAAGTTGATTAAAGGCTCTTTAGTGTTGCATTTTTAATGAATAATAATACTATGAATTTGGTCATTGTTGAAGAAGGCAAGTGTGACGTATTTTGGATAAGTTGAAGTAGAGGAGTAGGGATAGCCTTTTATCTTATATTTGTCTAAAAAATGTATGTTAATAGAAATGCATTAGTATACAGTACATAAAATATCATAATACATAAAAAATAAAACAAACTCCACTTCATATCAATCAGATTTCTCTGTTACCCCATTACACGGCTTTACGTGGAGAGAACAATTTCCCAAACTGAAGCTCGCCAATGAAAAGTTTCATAAGTTTTACGGACCACATCAAAATTGCCACTTCAATAAAAAATCTTACCCTCCGACTTTACAAATAATTTATCTAGAGAATGATACAAATGGACGGAAGTTTGAGAGAGACAGATTCTTTTAACCATTTCACTTTAAAAATCAAACAATTTTTAACCTCCATTTTTGATCAACTTTTACAACTGTGCTTTGCGAATAATTGTGTTTTATTTTTCCAAATTAATTTAAATATAATTGAGTTGGTTGACTTTGTATTCTTTGGGGATGGAAAATTGAGCGGTAATATGAGTCTTTATTTACCTTCCAATTTGAGAGCAAAATAAGACCCAGAAATGATCAAGTATGAAAAAACTGAAAACTTTCTGACCAGTGTTGACGTGGTGTATTATTTGATATGGAAGATTGTTCACTTTAACTGGAATGTTGGTATTTATCTTGGATTCTCGGGAGTTAAGATGGCCCCGCTCGTGTGCTGTTATATGATGACATTTTGTTTTTGGGGGGTTTATTATTCCAGGCTTTTGTCGACGTATCTTAGCGCGCGTGCGCGGTCTCAGTGTAAATACCGCAGTGACTGTGTGGGCGGAAGTGGTCTGGAACGGAAGCGGGTTCGTCTGTCAAGGGAGGAAAAATTTGCAATCGTTTGAACACAAACGGTGTAAACCAGCAAATTCCAATAGTACCCCCTCTACTCGGCGTCCACCATGATCCTTTTAGAAAATTAATAACCGCATTATAGAAAGAGACGCTGACGCTGAAGTTCGAACGGCGCGTCCACGGTAAGGACGCTCACCTGATTAGCAATGCTAACGGAAGCTAGCTTCACAAAAGGGCTTTCTCCGTATTTGGACTAACTGGGCTCACAAAGGCTGACTGTCGTGAACGTGCACACGTTCAGTGTCATGTCGTTAGTTGAGGCGGTGTTGTTGTTTGTATAATAATTTTCGGCATTAGCTGTAGCTTGTAGCTGTGCGCCCAGTGTCTTGCCCAGAGCTGGGGTGTGTCACGAGCACTAACAGTTAGCTTCGTGTTTTCGACTGCAGTACACGAGCCGTGGATTAAAGCACCGCGGTGGCTAGTTACTGTAGTCACTGTAAGCTCATGTAAGCCTTTGAGAACATCCACTGCTAATCACTTCATCTGTAATGTTTGCATCTGTAATGTTTGCATCTGTATGTTTGCATCTGTAATGTTTTGCAATCTGTAATGTTTGCATCGTTGACGCTGGTGCGGCAGGGGTGGTGACGGCAGGGGTGGTGAGGGCAGGGGTGGTGAGGGCAGGGGTGGTGAGGGCAGGGGTGGTGAGGGCAGGAGGTGAAAATCCCATTAGTGTTTGGGCTCTTTCTGGCCACACAGATGATCCGCAGCTGTGGCCGTCATCTCTTCCGCATTCCTGAAGTCCTGTTGAGTCAAGTCTTTTCCTTCTGCTGCTGTTTTGGCTCACTCATTTCACCAATGCTAAACACACTTTTTCTCAAGGATATTTGGAGCTGTCTTTCATACCCGATTACATCCAACTTGAGCAATGCCAATGTCACAACTCACTTCACCCCTTTAAGGTTTATTCGGGTCCTTTTTTTGTGCTGCAGATAGTATGGTTTAAAATAAAATCTTCTTCTTTTAGAACCAAGCCAGAGGCCGTGGAAGTGACCTTTGCAGGTAAAGCACTACTTCATGTACAATACACAATTACTGTTGCTAATAGAGTCAAGAGTACAGACTGTCCTTTAGCACAAACTAATGTACTTATGACTGTACAAGTACTGACCTGGCAGTAAGTACAGCTTTGGAATATAATGTCTATAGAACAGCTGTATTAAATGGAATGGAATATCAATTATGTCTTATTACAAAAAGAAATGAATACTAATATGAAATACTTTGATCTATTTATGACTACAACATATAACGCCTATGAAGTATATTCTTTTTACATCATGGTATTCATTTCAGGGATTTTATGATTTAATGAGTGGGCTCCAAAATGAGACAAAATACCAAATGTTTGTATTTGCTGTGAATGAACTGCTTCTCTGCTGCAGATTTCGATGGCGTCCTGTACCACATTTCCAACCCTGATGGGGACAAGACCAAAGTGATGGTCAGCATCTCCCTCAAGTTTTACAAGGAGCTTCAGGAGCACGGAGCTGATGAGGTATGTTACCAAACTACTACGCCATCCCATTGTTGGAGTTACTCACAAAGAAGCATTAGAAAGGGTTAGGGTTAGAAAAGGCCAATCACAACTCTTTATGGAAATATTAAAATCAGTGACACAAGTTCCTTTGCCATGTAAGGAAGAAACGAGCTGCCGGCGCTTCTGCTCGAAACAGGAAGTGAGATGTTTGAGTCACGTCAGACGAGGAAGTGCTGCAGGCAGCGACCACTGACTCGCGTCCAGATACTTTTTTACTTCTTAAAGCCCTGTCCAATGAATGAACCCACTAAGACCCATTCATGTTCAAGTCTACATTTGTGTGAGAGATTTCTCTTGAGTAAAACTACACTGACGAGGTTCAGTTGGACTTTAGTGGAGATATCACACATTGCTTACTGTTTTTGTTACAGCTGCTCACCAGAGTCTATGGGAATTTTTTGGTTGCACCTGAGGCAGGTATGAATACCATGTTTTTGTATTTAAACTGTTATGTTTGTGATGAAAGTATATGATAATGATCAGTAATGAGGCTCTCTCCTGCTTGTCAGGCTACAATGTGTCTCTCCTATACGACCTGGAAGCATTACCAGCCAACAAAGATGAGGTCATCCACCAGGCCGGCATTCTGAAAAGGAACTGCTTTGCATCTGTATTTGAGAAATACTTTAAGTTCCAAGAGGAAGGCAATGAAGGAGAGCAGAGGGCCGTAGTCCACTACAGAGATGACGAGTCCATGTACGTCGCTTTAACCTTAGGGCTTTAAATTGCCATGTAGTGTAATGTTGCACTGAAACGTCTCTTATGTGATTTCTATCCGTCCTAAAACGACTACAATTCTCTTTTTAGGTATGTGGAGGCGAAAAAGGACAGAGTTACCGTGGTTTTCAGCACAGTCTTCAAAGATGATGACGATGTCATTATTGGCAAAGTCTTTATGCAGGTGCGTGAAGGCCACTTGGAGCCCCCAAACATGTGTTCCTGTTGCAGCAGGAGCTATTGTGCTTCGTCTGAGCCCTGATCCAGACTGTAGACCTTTTGATTTAAATGTTCAAATTCTCAGAAGTGTTTCAGTTCATTCCAACGTGACAGGTGTTTATTATACAGAGTGTTGAAACTCTCCTTCCCCTTCAATTACCACCTTCCCCCTGAATGCTTTAGTCTTCCAGCAGTCCTCAGACCCCCCCCCCTCTCGTCTACAAACAAGAACATCCTAAAAGCAAGTGTAGTCAAGTTACAGGAGACTTTATGCTAAATCCACTTTATGTTCTGTCATTTACCCCCTCAAACTTGTACAATGCAATCAAGACATCCTCGCTGAAAAAAATGCCGTTTCCCCTCTCCCCTATCCGCTGCTGTTGACTTCATGCTCACTAGCTTCATCTGTAGCCACAGTTAGTTGTCATTTACTTTTCAACTGGATGTCAACGGTTAAGTTGTTTTAGGTCATAATGGTTAGTTTAAATGTCATGATGGAGTTGGGGTTATAATGTTGAAGACAGGATGTTCAAACCAGGCAGGACGTTTAATTAACCAAGGACAAAAATAATGCCAAACTGCCGAGGTGTTTAGAGACAACACACAGGAGACAAACCATAAGACTTAACTCTGCATCTCCTCTACACTGGAGTTCACATTTGGAGGCAGACGCCAGTGAGAGAAAACGATACCCAAAATAACTCTAAACGTCACCAAATCGACCAAAACTCTTAAGAAAATGACATTACATATTTGAAACAAAGAAACAAAACCACTTTCCAAATCCCAGTTCTACATCAGATCAGTCCGCTGACAGCACCAAAACCCACAAAGTAGCCCTGTGGCTCCATGAGGCGTCATAAATACTTTCTCAGTAATAAGAAAACAGAATGAACAAATGACTAGTGAAAGTTCCTCGTGTTTATAAAAGTCGTTCTCCACGTGCAGGAGTTTAAGGAAGGCCGGCGGGCCAGTCACACTGCGCCCCAGGTTCTGTTCAGCCACAGGGAGCCCCCGCTGGAGCTGAAGGACACCGACGCTGCAGTCGGAGACAACATCGGATACATCACTTTTGGTTTGTAGTCGCAGCATACACATACACTCTTGTTTTGGAGCTTTTGGTAATGCCTTTTTACCTGCAGTGCTGTTCCCACGTCACACCAATGCCAATGCCAGAGACAACACCATCAACCTCATCCACACCTTCAGGGACTATCTGCACTACCACATAAAGTGCTCCAAGGTCAGTGCTTTACACATATTTTAGCCACATTCCCGCTCCAGCGTAGTGGCTGTAATAACTCTTTTTGTGGTGACAACATGCTTATAGGGCTGGGCCATAAACCCTGTCTTTAATAATCAATGTGAAAAATGGCCCTAACCCCTAAATGGTGAAATTGAGGTCACTTGTGTCCAGCCGAGTGCACGGAGAACCCTTTTCAAAGAAAGGACAAACTAAAGCCAACTGAACAAGCCTTTATCACTTCATCAGAGCCTCCAGTTGCATCTCTTTTTTTTATTAAGGTTTTTTTGGCTCGTAGTGGTTACTTGGCAGGACAGTACTGCATGAAATGTGGATAAGACTGGGAAAGGACATGCAGCAAACTGTTGTGAGCCAGATTCAATAATGCAGCCCCCTCCGCATGTACTGCAGCCCCCTCCGCATGTACTGCAGCCCCCTCCTCATTGTACTGAGCCCCCTCCTCATGTACTGCACCCCCTCCGCATGTACTGCAGCCCCCTCCACGTAGATGAGTCTGTAAAGCTTGAGCAGCGGGACTTTAACTGCCTCTCCAGTGCCTTTTCAGCACGCCTTACCACGGTTTAAAGGTGTGTGTCTGTGTGTGGTCCATGTGGTCCCGCCCTGGGTTAGGGTCATAAGACAACTTGTCTCTCAAACTAGATGAACCAAAACTACAAGAGGTGTTTTGTACTGAGGGATGTAGACAGACAGAGTCTGTATTATGACACAAGTGGGTGGTTTAACGATGTGCCAATACTGTGCCAATAATGTGTCGCTGTTATCAGTGTTCTGAGTGTGTGCAGAGCCACAGACAAGTGGGCTTTGTCATTCTTCACTACCAACAAAAATGTGTGTATTGTTGGACTTGGTGTGGTTCTTCTGGCTCGGAGAACAACATCCCAAAAACATCAAAGTTTGTGACTCTCACTGTGTTTTAGGCCTACATTCACACGCGCATGAGGGCCAAGACCTCGGACTTCCTCAAAGTGCTGAACCGTGCCCGACCCGACGCTGAGAAGAAGGAGATGAAGACCATCTCGTAAGTAGCTCTGCTGTCTTCTGGACTGTAAGACTCTTCTGGTTTGTGCTTATGGGCAAGGCAACTATTGGAGTAGTCGGGAGGTGTTTGACTTATAGAGTTTTAAATGAGTCTCTTTTTACAGCCTTTAGTGGCTGGGCGCCTCCTTTTTTTTTTTTAATGCTTCCTTCAGTGGAATCTTAGATCAGAAGTGTGATTAGGTTTGCAGTGATTACCGTGGAAACATAACTCGCAAGTGCGCAATGCAAAAATGATTGTGAGCGCATGATTACTGTTGTTGGTTTCTGGAGTAACACTTGTTGTTCCTCGATGGTTTCAGAGGAAAGACGTTCTCCGTTGACCCGGCCCCTCGCCTTCCTTCAGACTAAGCCCAACACGCCACACTCAGAGCTGAACGCCATCGGACAGAACCCACACAACCCACTCTTTGTTTTGTATTGAATCATATTGTGGGCTTTCCTTTGGAAAAGCCATTGCTCATGTAATTAACAGGGCATTCCTTGCTTTGCATAGTAAAGAGAATTATTAGTCCTATATAAATATATATATGAAATATGACATTTTTGATACGATCTTTGACTCCATTTAGTACTCCGCTCGACTCGTTCCCTCAGATGGGACGTTCCGGACCCCCCCCCCCTCTGTGCTTTCTGCTTGTCCGTACCATTGTCATTTGAAAGAAAATTAAATCACTCTCCAAAAATCTTGTCTTGTGTTCATTATGAGAGAAAAGAATTGAACAGTATTTACTTCTAAAAGACCATTTGAACTGATGTCTTCTGCCCTTATGGTGAAGGAACATTTCTGAATCCTGAAATGCACTGGTCAAACTGGGAGTCACATTTCTGTCTTTGGAAGAAACCCGAAGAATAAGGAATGGAAAAGAGGTCTGCATGTGAACCTGGCTTTCATGTGTTCATGTTATTGGGAAGACGACTTTAAATCTAGGCTATAATTCACTAATGAGGAGGTAAATCATGTCTGAAGCTGCAAGAAACATAATGAATGAGGTCATCTCACCCTGTCACTAAAGCTTCTGCCACTTCCTGTGAGAAGAGAGACCCTTTGGGCATGAGGAGCGGCTCATGGGTTAGGGTCCGGGTTCGGGGTCACCGTTAGAGACTGTCTATGCCACACTAATAAATGATTTCAACATCTCAAAATGCTGTGTGATTATTTCCATTTATTTGAGACCTTGAAAACATTACAATCCTCACAAAAGCAATCTTCCATTTGGATCTGGAAACATGTCTGAATCATCTACTTTATACTTTTATACATTGCTTTTATTATTCGGTTGTTTCATTCTTCATTTTTTCATCCTCGGAGGAGGAGGAGGAGGAAGAGGATGAAGAAGATGAGGATGATGAAGATGAACTCTCTTTCATTTTCTTCACTTTCTTCTTCTTTGCCCCGTCAGTAGGAGGAGGCAGAGGGGCCGTCTGTGCTTGGACGGCTGGTGGGCCGCGTTCCTGCTTCACTTCTTCCTCTTCTTGTTTTGGGGCTTCAAGCTTTGTCTGACCTGCAAAACCGAAATTTAACCCTTTTCAAAATCCATCCCACCCTGATACATTGGGTGGTCTGTTAGCATGAAGTGGTGATAATCAGTGGGTCCTCATTGGTGGAGTTAGAATGGATCGATCAGGTGCACATAAAGACAAGGTTTACAAAGTGGACCTTTGATTTCGACTGGATCCTTTCTCTGTCTTACCTTTTTCCACTGCTGCGTCTAAAGAAAACTCCGAGCTGTCAGAAGGGCAAGAGCACTCGTTTTGAGGGGTAAGCCAAATATGGGTGGCGGCCACTTGATTGAATCGCGTCATTTACCTGTCGGGATCGGTTGTGACGCCCTGAATCAGATCTTCGTAGTAGCAGAGCTCCTCTTCCAGTTTCATCTTGACCATCAGAAGGTCCTTGTTCTTCTCCAGCTGTTTCTCCACTTCATTCCTGACATCCTTTAACTCATTCTCCAGATCTTTCATCTTTTTGTTCAGAGGGCCCAGGCGGATACCGTACTCCGCTTTGGACGATTGGATGTTCTGCTCCAAATTGTAAATCTGTAACAGACGTCGTTTGAATACCTCTGTTTTCTGTCAATCATCTTTTACGTTCCGACAAGTTGAGACACATTTTGGTTATGTAAAGAAAGACTCCAGGTGCTTGGAGCCAAATGACAGGGTGGGGAGGACCGCCCTGCAGGTAAAGTAGGGTCCCATTTCTGACCTTGTACAATGTTGTGTATTTACCATTGTGTATTCACTCTGGATTTGTATCTCCAAAAGCTGCTTCTCCTTCAACAAGTCCTTCAACTCCTCTTTACTTTTCCTCAGAACTTCTGTGTTTTTGGCCTCCTCTACTTTGATGGTCTTGAACTAAAAAGACAAACTGCATTTATGAAGATCGGTTTGAAATGTGTGAGATGTCTTGAGGTGTTGCTGACATACCTTGCTCTGATACCAATCCTCCATTTCTTTCTCAGTCTTCCTCACCAGATCGTCGTATTGACTCCGAATCTTGTTTAGATCTTCTGTCAAGTTAGAATTAAACGACTCAATTTCAACTTTGACCTCAGAGTCCTTAATCTTGTCCCGAAGGTCGGCCACATCCTACACACACGGACACAAAGAAATGACACTTTTGTTTTGAGTGTGTAATTATCATGTGGAATCGGTAAATTACCCCTCTGTGTTCCTCCTTCAGGTGCCCCAGCTCGCTCTTCACCAGCTCCACGTCTTTTTCCAGGTGGGCACATTTCAGCTTGGTTTCATCAATGGTCCTCTTCTGCTCCTCCAAGTCCTTTTCAATGACCTTCACAGCTTTCTTCTCGTCGTCCAGCCTGAATTTGACCAATACAGTTAGAGACCTTTCACTTTTACAAATGAAATGAAATTGACATTTTTACTTGTTCTTCAAATCATTGTTGGCCAGATCAGTGTTGTCAATCTGCAGGAGCATCTTGGCATTTTCCTTTGTGATGTCTTTAATCTGCAGCGGGACAGTTTAAGATTACATCCAGATCATTTGTAAATCATATTCAAATAAAACAACATTTCAACCTTGTCTTTGAGATCATCCAGTGGTTTCTGGACCTCGTTCCAATCGCGGCCATCTGGAGCAGACCTCTTGGTCAGAATGCTCTCTATGTCAGCCTCCAGAGCGCTGTTCTCCTCCTCCAGCTGCCTCACTCTGTCCAGATAACCGGTCAGCCTGTCGTTGAGGCCCCTCAGAGTCTGTTTGTCATCCGGAGCCGCCGCCGGGGGAGCGGCTTTAGTGAAGGGTGCAGCCGCAGGCGCCGTGGGGGCCTCGGCGGGCGCAGGAGAGTCCCGTTCAGTGTCATTACGCATGACGTTCCGGAGGCCCTCCAGGCTCGACACGGACGCCCGGGCGCCTCTTCCTCCGGCCCCTCCGTACACACTGGCAGATGAGTTGAACGGCATGACGACAGTGATGCAGTTCGAGCCTGCGGACCGCTGTTTGGACCCGCACAGGTACGTTTTATACCACCTGCAAAGACGGCCCCGGTGATGCCATTGGCTCCCGTGGACAGCGCCACCAGTGGTCGAACTGGTCTCGAGTTGACTTTCAAGTCCAACATGTGGGTTTTCTTTCTTTTTACCTGGAATGTTGCACTTGGCTGCTCGTGATTGGCGCGTGGCCCGGCGCTGGGAGGTGGTCGGTGGCCCTTGCCCTCTTTAAAAGTGGCTCCTCGGGGCGTGGTGGGCATTTCCCGAGCTCATCTCTTCTTCAGCATCCCAGAATATGTCCAAACCCGGAGACTTCAGCAGCCAGTCATGTGCCCCAGGCAGCAAGAGGGTCGCCAGTGCCCCGGGCCAGTCCAAGGAGAAGGACGACATGGTGGGACTCAACGACAAGTTCGTCCAGCTCATAGACAGGGTAAGGAACGCATGGAGACAGAGGCTAGAAGGACTAGTAGGTTGATCTTCATAAACTAGTGGCTTTACAAACGTGTCTGTAAAATGCTTTTTGGGATTTGACTAGATTGATTCCATTTTGTCCACATCTGATAAAGCTGTTGATATGCTGTACTTCAAAAAGAAAGATTTGACCCTCTTTTTCAGGTTCAGTTCTGGGAAGAATCAGGGTCAGTTGGTTCCACAAATAAAATATGCATATATATAAAATATGAATAGGACTTTTATATGGATTCCGCCTGGACATTTTTGCTTTATTTCCAGTCCCTAAAACTCATTTTGAGTGACTTTACCTTCAGCTTTTGTCAACCAAACCAACCAGATGCTCGTGTTAGTGTCACGCAGCAGATCCTCCGGAGTCCAAAACTACAGGGTCTCAGCTTTTCGACTCAAGAGGGTTCAAGAACAGCCCCAGTTTGGATTGGGGCGTTTTAAGAAAAAACATGTTTTTATATTTATTATTTGATATTAAACAGAATAATGTAGAATAAAATAAAGCTCTTTGATGTTCTGAAGTCTGTTTAAAATCGGAGTTTAAACTCATGCAAAGTAATCCTGTCTATTATTCCAAGAAGAGGGCGTTTGTGGATACTGCCCCCATGTGTTTGTTTTGGTGAATTACACCCCCTTTTTATTATTACGTCTTTCTTTTAGATTTATTTATGTATTCATTGACAGATGAAACACTTGGAAAATGAGAACAGAAAGCTTGACACAACGCTGAAGATCTTAAAGGAGCAGGAGGACTATAAGGCCAAGGTGGACGAGGTGGTGAAGCAGATGAAGGATGAGCTGGAGGAGCAGATCACCAATCTGCTCCGAGACCAGAAAAAACTCAAGGACGAACTGGAACATAAGAACCAGGAGCTGGAGGACACCAAAGACAAGTCAGCTTTCCCACTATATTTAGAACCACTTGTGCATTTGATTTTCATGAATTCAACTATTTCAACTTCAAAGACATGTTGTGCTTTCAGGTACCATGATGAAGTTCAAAAGAAAAATGAGCTGGAAAATGAATTCATTATTGCCAAAAAGGTCAGTATGATGCAAACATTGTGCCTTCCTTTTTTAAGTCCATTTCTTTTTTGTTTTGTTCCAAATTGGGAATGTTCAATTATTGGACAGTTTAACAAGGTCATTCTTTGTTTCTTTCTGTGTTTCCAGGAAGTAGACGGTGGTCACTTAAAGGCAGTAGATCTTGCTCTGGAGCTGGAGGACCAAATGGGAAATTTGGATTTCCTTAGAGTAGGATTTGATGAGGTCAGTGTTTAGACTTTGCTTGGACTTTTCCACGTTTTGCCCATATGACAACCGACAAAAAAGAGCATTATGTTTCTTTTTCCCCTGCAGGAAATCAAAGAACTGCAGTCTATGATCCAGAATGAGACTATAATCATTCGTGAAAACAACCATCGCTCACTCGACATGGATGCCATTATAGAGAAGGCCAAACAACAGTATGCTGAGATGGCTGCCCGCACAAGGGACCAGGCTGACCAATGGAACCAGAGAAAAGTACTATTCACAGCAATCCATTCAAATGACTCATAGTCCTTACAGCCTCACACGTTTTCTATTTTCTTTTGTAGATTGATGAACTGGTCCACACTGCTGGGAAATGTGAGAGTGAAGTGCGCGACTTGAGGAGGGATATCTCTGACTTGCAGCGCCTGGTGGAGAGGCTCAAAACAGACCTGGAAACGCGCAAGAGAAGGGTCAGGATTTTACAGAGACAAAAACCAAAACCAAAAACAGATCAAATACCAAGATTTTATCCGTCAAAAGAGCCTAGAACAATTCTGTTTTCTCTCTAAAGGAAGTGTCGTTGAAGCGGGAGTTAGACACGGTGACAGTTGAAGGGACTGAGGGCTTTGAGACAGCCCTGAACAACAAGGCCCAGTTGGAGGAGGCGCTGAGGAGAGCCAAGCAGGACTTAGCCGGACTTCTGCTCGAGTACCAGGAACTTATGAACCTCAAGCTGGCTCTGGACATCGAGATTGCCACCTACCGTAAGCTGCTGGAGGGAGAGGAACAGAGGTAAGAGGACAGGACATGGACAGGATCATATGTAGAGTAAATGTCTAATATTGAAACTTTTTCTTTCAGGATGAATCAACTAATGCGCTATGGAGGTAATGACAAATGTTCCTCACCACTAATGTTTTTGTGCACAAACTCACAGTTTTACAGAAGTCAAAGTATATTCAGGCTATCATTTATGCACTTTGTTTAAAGTTATTTCAAAATAGTCAAATGTCGTGAGCACATTCTTCATCCTGTGGTTTGTGTATACCTGGTTGCTTCTTAGTGGTATAAATGATATACTACTCTCAATAACATGTACTGTACTAAAAATGGTATGTATTCTCTATTTTCCAATAATCATTTTATTTTGCACTAAAATGAAACCTTTTTTTTGCTCAGATTTCTAAAAAACAACTTACTTACACGCAGACGTTCTGACACCAGTGAAGCCACAGTCGCCAGAGAAGACCCCTTTGCCTCCTGTTTCCGAGGATACAACCAACAGCCCCCAAACTGCCCCTTTCCCGACAAAAACAGTGCTCCCCTACCCTTTGTCTAAAAAACGCGTGCTGATCCGTGTGGATGTGGAGAACGGGAAGGTTGTATCTCAACGGTCCTGTTACGAAGACGAAGACTGAGCCCCGCTCTTCAGAGGGAGCCGCGTTACACCACAAAATCCTCAAATGTCAAGTCGAAAATTTAGCTTTTAAAAAATACTAATAATGATCTTTGCAAATTTGCATTTTTATCTTTGTTTTGCCAGGTTGTTGGTTGTATTGAGTTTATTAAACTTACACTCAAGGCCTCATGAGAATTTGTATTTTACTTGATCTACGTCTGTTCTACTATATAGCACATAGCAACAATATTTCACTATGTTTGGGAATGTTTCAGAAGTAAATGAGGCTCCAATGTTAAAACTAGCGAATGAGTGTCTGTTTTGTCTCTCTGTCGGTCAGGACAAACAAGAGATAACATGTCCGTGAATCAAAAGTCACATTGTGCAATCATTTGTCCCAGGGAACACACTTAACAACGACAAGAGTTCTAATGTATAAATGACTTATAATGATCCACATTATTGAAGAAATGGACCATTGTGAGGTGGTCTTTTGTTGTGGAGTTTCCTGCCCTCATTTCCTTCTGTCACATATGTTTAGATTATCCTGCCGTGGTGAAAACGGCGTGTCCTCTTTCTAAACACAGCAGACTTAACCGTCACTCTGCCCCCGACGTGCCCCCGACGTGCCCCCGACGTGCCCCCGACGTGCCCCCGACGTGCCCCCGACGTGCCACAGGTCAGACCGTGATGTGGCGTTTTCCTAATTGGATCGTTTTCCACCCACATGATGCGTTTGTCTCAACATAGAACCTTTTTGTGCGATATAAAGGTCTCCCATTGTAAACAATAGGAAGTACTAAATCATATAAAACCAAATGATATTACACTACATCACATTTCACTGTTATTATGCAACTTTGTCAGTCACATTTGATTCATCAAATCCTTCTTTGTGCACATTTTAATGTAATGAGACAACATTGCAACTAAGATACATACTGTATATCAATGAATTCATATAAATCAATGCAACCAAATCAGTTTGTATTGTTAAATCTTTCTTTATCAAAACGTAATATTTACTGAAACAAGACAAAACGTCTTTTAACCTTTCATGTTTTCTCTTCTGACTTTTCATAAATAAAGGCTAAATCCTTAAACTGAAACGTCACTGGAGTCCGTTGCTTTCCTCCGTAATCTGTCTCTTAATTTCTGCAGGAGCTTGTGTGCGGGCTCTGTGTACTGCCTGTTGGACAGACCCAGGACTAACGGCACGACGGCCATGCTGCCATTCCCCGTGCATGCCAGGACAATGTGGGTGGTAGAGTTCCATCTTGCATCGCTCAGTAAAAATGCTATGCAGACATGCATATATATGAGGTAGGGAACCCAGCATGCTAGGAAAGTTAGAGACACTGCCACCACGCATCGAGTGTAGCGTAGATTCAACCTCTGCTCCCTGTCTGACGCTTTATGCCCTCTTTGCACCGATCTATGTAGGCGGCAAATGTCTTTCAGTTTGACCTTTAGTTGATGCAGAGAACGTGCCCGGTCATCCCAGCAATTGTCAAAAATAGCAGGTAAGACAAGTCCGTAGACCTCCAAGTAGATAAACTCATTGGTGAAGACTCTCTTGTATGAACAACAAGCCGTACCATTAGTTGAACAGTTTGACATTACAATTTGGGTATCAACGCAGCACCCATCCCAATCTGGTCCTGTCCAGTTATTCCACCCAAAAGCAGGCAGGCTGGCGTACATGAGGGGAGGCGCCCATACTACAAGCAGGGCTAATGGGAAACTCCTGTGCATCCAAAGGTTTCCATAGTGCAGCGGGTCCGAGATGCAAATATACCTCTCATAGTGGACCATGACCAGGTTGAAAAGGAAAGCCAAGAAGAGGAAGTTTGGGAAGATGTGTACCACCAGACAAGAACTGAAGCTCAGCTCCCTGTTTAGACCCATAAGGGGAATAAAAGGCAAGGCCACACCTGTACACATGTCCGCCACAAGAAGACTCAGGAAGAAGTAGTTTGGGGTGTTGTGGAGGTGCCGGTTAAAAACAATGCCCAAAATAATGATGAGGTTTGCCAGGATGATCGAAGTGGAGAGGGGGATGGTGATGGCATTGATTAGGTCCTCTCCGGACAGAAAATCCTTGTAGTCTTCCAGATCCATGGTTAGGGTTGAGTAGGATTCTTCTATGGTTCTCCAATCATAAAAAGGTTAACCTATATCAGAAGGTCAAAGGTCAGGTTCAATTTATTATTCTAACATAAAACACATTTAGAATGTATTTGACAATTGTAAGATCTTGACCTACAGCGAGACGACAGCGCATTGTGCGTTCTGCTGAGAAAGTGACTCAGACTTCAATCTCTGCAGGACCTGTCCGTCTCCAGGGCTCTGGGACGAGCAGGTCGGATCACAGCTGACCCTTCTCACTGCTGACCCTTCTCACCCTGGACATGGTCTATTTGAACCACTCCCCTCAGGCAGGAGGCTACGGTCCATCTGGACCAGAACCTCCCGCCACAAGAACAGTTTCTTTCCCTCTGCCATTGGACTCATGAACACTTCTTAAACTCCTCCCACTTTAACTGCAACTATTCATCACTAACCCTTGAATATATGCTGTTTTTATTATTGATCAGTGTTTTATATTGCACCTTAATGCCGAGACAAATTCCCATTCTGATTCTGATACTTTAATTTACCCAGTACTCGAAATGAAATGCTACACAAAAATCATATTTTTCATGTACTATCATTGTTAATTCTTCAGAAAATAATTCATAGCAATTGTTCAATACATATTTTTTGCTTACAGCTTGTCTTGGACTCATGGAGGTTCATCAAGGGGTAAACAGGAAACTAGCAATCTTCAATCACATCTGTAGCCAGCATTGAGTTGCTTGTTATCCAACACACAATGGTAGTTAGATCTAACTGCAGCCATTGAATAATTGATCAACTGGGAGCCTGGAGCTGCACAGGTCTTTTGTACCTATTATCGATACATTGATTATTTATACAGCAGAAAGCATAATCTTGAAAACTATAAACATAGAAAATCCTAAAACAGCAAGAAAGCTTGGAACAATTTTATGGAATGGAACCAAGTCCATTGTCTGAAGTTTCTGAAGATCTTGTACATTTATTTATGAAACATGTCAATAAATAGTAAATACGTAACTTAGATTACTGTTATAAAATGTTAACAATACATTTGTAATAAAAAGGTAATTACCTTTATGGGACAAATAATCTTTCCATCCAAAAGATAACGACCAAGAATCAATGGACATAGGGTTAGGGTCCACCATGTTCTGTTTATTCTTACCCTGAAATGCTTGAAGCCACCTTTTAACCCATAGGACAGTGTGGCCAAGACTAAGGCAGTTCCTCCTCATGAGATTCTTTAAAGGGGAAGTGTGCACTGGACACACAAGGAGGGAGGAGGGAACAATAACAACACAGCATTTTCCTGAGCTTGATTTGGCTCTTGTGACTGTACACTTCTTCAGTGTCTATGGTGCAAGAGTTTATAGCTGCTAATATCCTCATTTGTAAATAGTAAAAATGAGAAGGCCTGTTATCTTGGACATAGTACATTCCTTTGTAATGTCCATGGCATGTGCGCCAGACCGCGTATCAAAGCCCCAAACTGCTGTTGGAAAATCTGTGGAAAATGCTCTGTTTTGGTGAGCGGCTGGACACACGCTGCAGAAATGAGCTTTAAAGTCACTGTTTCACCCAGAGATAATGAACCGGAGATGAGTGAACAGGGAAAACACGAGACAGGTAATGCCACGGGACCTAAACAATCAAAGCTGACAGTCCACGGCGCCATTGGAAAACTGTCTGCCTCACAATCTAACGAGGCTAACATGGCTAATGTTGCACCCCTGTAATGAACGACTCACATTCCTCTTAACTTCAGGGCAACCTTTTGATGGAGAGCTATTCTGCGCCAAAGTGTTTGTTCATATGTTAATTGTTCCGTTGGAGTCATTCCCAGGAAACAAAGTCCAGGGTTTGTGCACAATGGAACATAGAAAAGCTCATTAATTAACATCATCTTTTTTTTTTTCCCCAGAAGCCCTTGACTTTGTCACATTCATTTAACATGTGTGACGTGGTACCGGTAAGTTGATTACATTGCCAACATTTGTCGTTATCATTCTGCTTGGAGTCCAGTAACACCAGTTTAGGATTTGGAATAAATGAATTGTGTTAGAATCTCATACGACATCAGAAATCAGTTAGAAATAGTAGTATGGCATTGCTCTTGTTCTATATCCTAGATATTCCCATATCGCTCTCCCAGGCAGCTTTAAGATCATTGAGAGTAGGAGAAGTGGCATTCCTAATCTTTTGATCAAAGGCTGATGAACCTCCTTGTTTTAAGCATTCTGCTTTTAATAGTTTTTGAATACAGGTTGTATTGTTTGGGCTGGTTTCCAAAACAGTGGAGACTGTGTCTAAGCTGCAGGTGCTTCCAGAATTCTTGTTTTGGTGTCTTGTTTGGTGTCTATTTAGATGCTCAAATTCTACTAAGCGACTGTTCTTGTAGAGATCTTCAAGCTGGAGTACTCCTGCCTCTGCCCACTGTAGCCACTAGATGTTTTTTATTAGCTATTGTAATTAGAATTAAACCATATAGAGCTATCTGTTGTTAGGCTAGGATTTTTTTTGTAATGATATGTGCTTTGTTTGGTAAAATCTAGAATGGGATTATTTGTGGGTGATCATCTACCAGTTTGTGATACAATGGTATCTGTTAAAAAAGGTGGGGCTGGGGGCTTTACTTATTGATAGGTTGCATTTAGAGAGTTGAGCAAGAAAAAATAGTACTGGCACCATTCCATATTAGGTATGGAGAGTCAGTTTGACCCGGTTAACTAAAGGTTTCTTCCCCCGCCAAACAAATGTTTCAACTAATGATTTATATTCTTTTAGTAATGAGTTTGGAAAGGGAAGTGGCAGCATATACATTAGATAGTTTATCTTAGTGCAAATTATCATTTTAATCAGGTTAATCCTCCCTATCAAGGAGATATACAGCTTTTACAGTGGGCCAGTGGGAACATCACATTGCATCATTTTTAAACAATTTATTTGTGAAAATGGGTGGCCAATAAGTATTGGGCAGCGCGAAAACAAACAACTCTTCTGTCCCTCACAGACCAGTCACTTGCTCTTTTAGAAGTGATTCCGGCCTCCACTCAGGAGTCAAACTGCAAACTTTGTGAGAAAAGACCAACAGTTGGAAACATTATTAGAAATCCATGCAAGATCTCACCTCGTGGGTTCAAATGATCCTGAGAACAGTGAGGAATCAGCCTCACTAACACACTACGTCGTCATGAGGTGAAATCCTGCATTGTTCCACTACTACACAAAAATCAGGTGACACAGGGCTGTGCCTAGTCCCCCCTCTTGTTTGCTTTGTATCTGGAACCAATATATTAGACAATGTTGCTCTGCGCTGGTGGGCACCTCTTGTGCTCTGTGTTGTAATGTTCTGATCACGCAGCACAAGAGGTGCCCACCAGCTCAGAGGGCAAGAGGAAAGAGGAAAAACACATCCGGAATGCTCTCTCAGCCTGTGGGTACCCGACTTGGGCTCTGAACAAAGTGAAGAGAACCAAAAAGCAGGACAAAAGGGAAAAAAGGGAAACAGAACCAAGAAGAAAGGGGGTCTCTGTCCCTCATGTCTCTGTCCCTTATGTCTCTGTCCCTTATGTCTCGGGACTGTCGGAAAAACTGCAAAGAATTTTTAGACAACACAAAGTCCCTGTTAAGACCCAAACTGGTTCACCCTAGACAAGATGCCTACACAGAAACAGAGCAATGTTGTGTATTCTATCCAATGCAGTGGCAAGGCAAGGCAAGGCAAGTTTATTTGTAGAGCACAATTCGTACACAAGGCAATTCAAAGTGCTTCACACAACAGGAAAAAATGCATTAAAATCACAAAGACATGGCAGAAATCACAATCTTTAGTTCAAGACATAAAAGAGAAGAGTGCAAAGAAAAGCATTTCAGTCATATGCACAGCCAAACAAAACAGTTTTTAGTTTAGATTTGAACATTGCCAGAGTAGAACCTGTCTCACATCCTCAGGAAGACTGTTCCAGATTTTAGCTGCATAAAACTGAAACGCAGATTCCCCATGTTTAGTCCTGACTCTGGGCACCAGCAGGAGGGCCGGTCCCTGAGGTCCTCAGAGTCCGAGATGGTTCATATGGCACTAACATGTCCGAGATGTACTTTGGTGCTAGGCCATGGAGAGACTTGTATACAAGCAGAGCTTGCTTTGAAGTCTATTCTCTGAGCCACAGGGAGCCAGTGCAGAGACCTGAGCACAGGACTAATGTGATCGTACTTCCTGGTTCTAGTCAGGACCCGAGCAGCAGCGTTCTGGATGTACTGCAGCTGTTTTACAGCTCGTTTGGAGAGGCCAGTGAGCAGGCCGTTACAGTAGTCTAATCTACTAGAGACAAACGCATGGATTAAGTCTCGCCAAGTCTGGTTTAGACACTATAACTTTTTGATTTTGGCAATGTTTTTTAGATGGTAAAAAGCTGCTGATGTGATTGATCTGACGTGGCTGTTAAAATTCAAATCTGAGTCCATTATTACCCCCAGATTTCTAACTTGATGTGTAGGTTTTTGAGCGAGACTCTGGAGGTGACAGTTAACAATTTCTCTTTGTTTCTGTGGGCCAAAGACGATGATTTCAGTCTTGTCTGAGTTCAGCTGGAGAAAGTTGTTTTTGCATCCACACACTGATCTGTTGGATGCAGTGACAGAGTGAATCCACTGGTCCATATTCACCTGCCGTCAGTGAAACATAGATCTGAGTGTCGTCTGCGTAATTGTGATAGGACACATTCTCGCTGCGTATCAACTGACCTAAACGGCAGCATGTAGAGGTTGAACAGAAGGGGTCCCAGGATTGACCCTTGGGGCACCCCACAGGTCAAGGGCATCTGGTCTGAGACACAGTTACCAATTTCGATAAAGAATTTCCTGTCTTCCAGATAGGACTTTAAACCAGTTTAGAGCAGTGCCAGTGATGCCCACCCAGTCCTCTAGTCTCTGTAAGAGGATCCCATGATCGACAGTGTCAAAAGCAGCACTCAGATCTAACAGAATTAAGACTGTTCAGGTGGATGTCATTTGTCACCTTGACAAGAGCAGTCTCAGTGCTGTGATGAGGTCTAAAACCTGACTGGAAAACATCAAATTAGTTGTTTATTAAGAGGAAATCAGTGAGCTGTTGGTAAACAACCTTTTCAAGGACTTTGCCCCAAAATGGCAGATTAGAGATGGGCCGGTAATTACTCAGTACTTACGCGGCATCAAGACTGCTCTTCTTTAGGAGAGGCTTTATGACCGCAGTTTTCAAAGACATTGGGAATGTTCCAGATTGAAGCGACATGTTAACTATTTGAGTGAGTGGTGCTAACAAACTGTTCAGCACAGACTTTAGAAATCTGGTGGGGAACACATCGAGGCAGCATGTAGATGAACTCAGGCTGGTGATGATCTCCTGGACAGTTTTGTCAGTTACAGGTGCAAAGTGAGTCAGCTCTCAGTGTGTAGGTGGTTTGAGGGTTATTTTTTTGCATTGTAGAATTGATAGCATTTTTAATGCCCTGAACTTTGTCATTAAAGAATAATGCAAACTCATTACACTTGGATGTGGAAATGAGTTCTAACGGCAGCTGAGCTGGAGGGTTTGTTCATCTGTTTACTGTGGCAAACAGGACACGCGAGTTGTTACTGCAGCTTCCAATTATTTCAGAAAAATATCCTTCCCTAGTTCTACATAAAATGAGGTTGTACATGTACAACTTCTCTCTGTAAATCTCTTTCTGAACCTGGAGCTTCGACTTGCGCCATTTTCGTTCGGCCCGATGGCACTCCCTTTTCCTGTGCCCTGACCGAATCATCATTTCTCCATGGCGCCTTCTGCTTATTTTTAACAATTTTAGCCTTCATAGGGGCAATGGTGTCGAGAACATTCAAAACACTAGATGTAACAGAGTTCAAACAAATCATTTACATTAGAACATGAGACATTTTCAAAGTTTATCATTTCCATAAACAGTTTTCCCGTGCTGTCATTTATGTGTCTCCTCCCGGACAATTGCAGGACCAGCTGGTGGTTTGGGAAAAACAGACAGGTCAAAGGAAGACACAGAAATGATTCAGACTGAGCAACATCGACCACATTGACGTTTGAAATATTAACCCCTTTTGTAATTAGAAGATCTAGAGTGTGCACTCTGCTGTGGGTGGGGCCACTCACGCGCTGAGTAAGACCGAAAGTTTCAAGGACAGCATGAAGCTCTTTAGCGTTTCTGTCACAGATATTATCAACATTGAACATTGAAATCACCTGTTATAACCAAACCATCAAAGTCTGTGCATACGACTGAAAAGCATCTCAGTAAAATCATCAATAAAACTTTTGCAGTGCTGAGGAGGCTTGTATAAAACAATGAGAGAGAATGGATGGAGACTGTTTTAGCTCAATTTTAAAGGCTACATACTCAAATGTTGAAAACACCCCAAAGGACAACCTGTGGGTAACTATTTCATCTCTAACAAAAGCACACACACCTCCTCCCTTTTTGTTTTCTCGTGTTTTCAGATTCAAACATAAAGTTGGGTGGAGCAGACTCTATTAGAACTAAATTTCCTGTGTTTTTTGTCAAGCCATGTTTCAGTTAAAAACAGATTGGGCAGTCTGACTCGCATTTTGTTTTCCCATCTGTGTGATGTTACTACAGAACAATAGCACTAGGGGAGGCTGTTTTTTTACACAGGGCCCCGGGTTGGGTTTGATTTTTAATATGACTATAAGTCCGGCAACGCTGAGACCCAGTGCATCCTAGCTATGGGAGATACCAGGTGAAAGGCGAGGGGGGATAGGTGGGGGGACTTTTGTTGGTGTAGTGGGAGCCGGTGAGCGTTTGGGACCAGGTGAAAGGCGGGTGGGTTTTGGTGGGGTGATTTTTGTCTGTGTAGCAACAGTCAGGGGAGAGTTCATCATCGTTGATATCAGAACTCTTGCTAAATTAGGCGTGAGTGGAGCCATCTTAATGCCTGATTTGATCAGATGTTCAAGATGGCTGGGAAGACCCCTGGGTGAGAGTGGAGATGGAAAGGAGAGTGAGGAATCTGTAGTGGGAGTAGATGTTGCAGGGGATCCAGGGCTGCTCTGAGGGCAGGGGCGATGGCGGGGATACTGCCAGGCCCGCCACAGATGGTCGCTTTGGGTCCAAGGCCTTTGATGAGGACCGTGCAGGAAAGAACTGAAATGACTCCTGCGCTAGCCGTGGTGAAGATTGTTGTGGTGCTGCTGCAGATGAGTCCTTTGCTGGAGGTGGTGGAGTGAAGAAAGTTGTAAAGAGCGCCACATAGTGACACTAAACTGCCACTGCACAAGAGGCTTTATCAGCACAGTGAGTTTAGGACCCCAAAGCGCCGTGCATCTTCATCTCAAAGCACAAACCACTCTATTGAAGACAGTGAGGAGAAGGTTTTGAGCAGGAGAAGAGATGGTTTGAAAGAGGAGTTGAGGAGGCCATCTTTGTTAAAAAAAAAAGAGAATCCTTCCTTAAATCGTAATGGAGGTTTAAGATTCAACCTTCCAGTTGTTTATAATGGTCTGCTGAAACCATGGAGACGCCCAAAGCATTTGGATGCTAAACAGGCCCTCAAGGAGAGGGAGCCAAAGTCAGGTCACAATAGGATGTAGACGGTTAAGTTTCAATGGCCCATTATCAGGAGGTCCCGCCCTGTGGGCAGGGCTTTCACAGAGTAGGATATAAACAAGAGTTCTCAGATTTGTTTCTCTGATTGAGAATGACTCTTGGATGAGAGTTGAAACGTTTTGTTTTTCTAAAACAGAGTCCAGATGAAACAACCGAATCTTTTTCTACAATGGAGCCCTGCTGGACGAATGAGGGAATTACACCGACAAAAGTCATTTATAGCTCCACTTGCCAAGATGAACGAGCACTCGGGTACGAATAACACGAAACATGCCTTGTTGACAGGCGTTTTTTGCATCACTTCTGGGTTTACGTGATTGGTTGAATTCCTGCGGTCTAATTCCAGAACCTCGTGGTTTTGTAAAGTAGTCTGTCAAAACGTGTTGGGACTGGCCAGTCAGGCAATGTACTTCTCAGTGGAGAACCCAAAAAATCACATGTTTGGAGGGAATTCTGTTGGAAAAATGTTTCAAGTTTTTTTAAAACACCATGTCCACCAAGTGCTCATAATTCAGAGAAATGCTAAATGTTGGAGAAACAGTGGCAGCCAGGAGACAAACCACGATCATGTGTTTTGGGACTGTCCTGTTGCTCAGAAATATTGGACTGGGATCAAAACTTTTTTTACAAGGGTGACCTGGGGCAAAGTGAATATATTACAACACAACAATTTTAAGACTTTACACATTTAAAAGACATTTAGTGAAGAAAAACAAAATCTACATTTAAAAGCACAGACAGTTTTTTTTAAATCAAATGAAAACCCCTGATTGAGACCATTTCACGCAATCTCAACTCCATTTGAAAGGAGTTCCAAGCTGCAGGAGAAAACCTGCTTCCCCAAGTTAGTCCTCACACAAGGGAAAGACAAACCAAACAGATCACGTGAGCGCAGGGCACAATGACCCCCGCTCGCCACACCAGGGCTCGAAAGTAAGAGGGTAATCAGAAAGGGTTTATTGTCAATGAACAAAATTCCCAAACATAGGAACTTGTCTCTGCATTAAGGTGCAACATAAAACTCTGAGCAATAATAAAAACAACATATATTCAATCCAAAAGGGCATGCATTAGGAAACAATTTAAAACTACTATAGTATAAAATCAAAATAGTCATTACTATGTACACAAGAATTACGGTTAAATTTACAGTTGTAGTGCAGAAAGTGACAGTGCAGTGAGTGATGAAGAGTTGCAGTTAAAGTGACAGGTGTTTAGAAGTGTTCATGAGTCCAACGGCAGAGGGAAATAAACTATTATTGTGGCGGGAGGTTCTGGTCCGGATGGACCGTAGCCTCCTGTCTGAGGGGAGTGGCCTCCTGTCTGAGGGGAGTGGTTCAAATAGACCATGTCCAGGGTGAGAAGGGTCAGCTGTGATCTGACCTGCTCGTCCCAGAGACCTGGAGACGTACAGGTCCTGCAGAGATGGAAGTCTGCAGCCGATCACCTTCTCAGCAGAACGCACAATGCGCTGTAGTCTCTAAACAGGTACACATAACTTTATACACTAAAAGCATCCAATGTGTGAACCCCCTGGCACCCAAAAAAGGCCATCCAGCCTTGGCATTCACAGTGTGAGCCTCCCATAACCTTTTGTGAATCTCAGAGCGATACACGATATCCAACCATTTCAGACATTTGGCAGATTCATTTATGTACAGGATAAATACAGCATAAAAGTGGCCATTACCAGACATTTGTGGGCTTCAATAGTAAAACGAGCTTTATTAGAATCAGAATCAGGAAAAGGTTTATTGCCATTGTCAGTGAATAAAAACAAGATTCAAAAACTTTCTTCATGATAAGGTGCAGCATGAAACAACAATATAATAGCAAAATACAAAAAAATAAGACATAAATACTAAAATAGGGTAAAAACTTTGACTGAAAATATACACACAATTTACAATATTCTATGATTGCAATAAACATATCCATTTTGTGGAGACACGCAGGTTTCTTCATCAGGTTACAGGTCAGATCTGTGGAGAGATGACCCTGATCACAGTAAAGACTTGTGAATGTGTTTTTTTCAAGGTATTTTTGAGCAATAAACACACTAAATCAAGGCTAGAAGGATATATTTAATGCCACACTGTGTAACATCCTAGGATAAGCAAAACCATCTCCATGGAGACAATTATCTGGTGGACACAGAAATGTTAACTAGCTCTAAAGAGGTTACTAATGATGAAGACTTGTGCACTGTTTTGTCTTGGGTCCTAACCTGACTTGAGTGTATGTATTCAACAGTGTGTGGAGATGGATTGAAAACAGCTGTCTTCCTGGCCTCATCTCTAAACAGTGCGATGGATGGAGAGACCTGGATCTGCGCCTGTGTTAGCCAAGCTCTCTTTTCACTGATAGTTTGGAGCAAGCCAGGTGCCTTAGATGGACGAGCTCCAGTCAGATAATAGTTTTAAACACAACGTTCCTCAGATGCAAGACACTAACCAGGGAGGACAATCTGGACAGGACACCACAACATGCACACAGTTGAAAAGATAGTCTCAGGAAGACCACTGCATGACCCAAAAACTCTTAAATTACATCACTATTGTTTTTGTTTTAGTAATTCCTATAAAGGGAGTTGAACATTGGATCTGTAATGTTCGCTTTACAGTTTGCCCCCATTCACCACCGTCATTATAAACAGGCTCTACTTGCTGTAATTGAATTAGTAATACTCACAAAGTACCTTCCTGTTTTTCCCTATTCTGATAGAAATAAATGGCTGGTAAGACTTACATTAAGACATACTGTTGGTTTTGCTCATCACACTATCCATAATCATGAATATGTGCCTCTTTTACCTATAGGTGGAGAGGGGTCATTCATCTGTTTTGGAAAAGACATACAAAATACAGTTGGTGTCAAATGGGATTAATCTGAAAAGGTAGTTTTTGTTTTACCTTTACTTAAACAGGATGAAATTCTTTGAGATTAAAATCTTGTTTTCTTTATTTATACAGGGAAGGCCCTTAAGAGCAAGCTCCCGTATTCAACAGAGCCCTGTTTACACAATACGACATAAAAAATAGATACCGGTACATTTAAACTGCAAAGTGATAAAGGGTCCTCGCAACCCTTGTGTCTTCCGAAGAGCGCACGTCAGTGGGAAAGCTGCCCACCAACCAGCTTTACATGTTGCACACAGTAGTTGCACCGCTGCACGCTGCTGCCGATATTTGTCTTTAAAATCTCCTTTGCACCCACAAACCGAGGAGCAAGACACTTTAAAAGATGACTAAACCCGGAAAAGGGAAGGGAGGTGATGCTTCACGCTAAACAAATATACTATAACCGGGGAAAACCGACTAACGCTAGCACTAACGCTAGAAGGGGGCCGGCCGCAGGTGCACAGCCCAGTTTTGTCTCCAACGTGGATCACCAGGACTTCACGAGACGGACAGGAAAGAGGACAAAACTTTACAGCAGGTGGTCCTTGTGTTGAGTGAAGTGCAGCATGACGTGGCGTGATTGAGAGCGGAAGTCAGAGTGGTGATCAACGAGCCCAGATTCAAAATTAAAGCAGAAATATTGGTGCTGAAAGCGGCAGAGGGAGGAGGTGAAAGGTGGTTAAACTCTGGGTGGAGAAAAAAAATATGAACCCAAACCCATTCTGTGGACTTCCGGTTGTGATGTTGCTCTCGAAACGGCAACTCCACTGCTGCCAAAATGTGCCTTAATTAGGAATGGATTAAACATGAGCAGGTTTTGGGTTCGGTGCATGTTTTTAGCATTTTCTGTGTTATTTTTTCATGTTTCATGTTTCGGTAGTTCTTGTGTTCATACACCACATTCCAAATTACTATGCATATGCATATATAATATAAATTTAATTAATTAATTAAAAAAATGGTTTACGGAATGTACTAAATTGTTTTACCGATTACTTGATCATTAAATTGTAACTATTGTAAAAATAGGTTAATTTATTGTATTATCTAATTCATGTATATCATCAGAAGCCATGTTTGTTTGTAAGAATCAAAGTTGTATATAATGACCGCCCACAAATTGACACGTTTCACCATCAAGACATTCATTTTGATGTTTATATTTATGTAGGTCCTCCAAGTTCCTGACCTGTGCAGCATGTGTACCTTCTTTGACCCTCATCCAAACTCTACTGTTCCAGACCCATGTTGCTACTATTTGTTTTTGTCTTTTTAGAAGCCTTGCCTATCTTTTGCAATGTCTGTTTTTTTGTTTGTGCCTCTCAGGTTTTCTGCCTGTTTCGGAAGCTAATTTTTTGTGTTTCCTGTTTGTAAATCTCACAATGATGAAATGTCTGATTCTTCCGTTTCTGTTTGAATGACATGCAAATATATCATGTTGAATGTGCGTCATCACGCTCTGTAGGGGTTTCATTGGCTGCCAGACCTCTGACCTCACGGAAGGGCCCGCCCACTGGGCTCCATTTCCATCCAAATTGTTTTTAAAATACATCCATGGTCCGCCCATATAATCTATTTCTAGCACGGGTGCTCATGGTGTGGACAGATGTTTAGTGATGGGCAAAGTGAAACATCATGAAACAGCAAAGCATTTGGACCACATTTTTCGAAACACTTCTCCACAGTGGTATGTGTGGCCAATAAAATAACCGCATTTTAGTTGTGTGTATTATTGATGCAACTGTGTTTCTACAATAATATTTCACTAGCAGGGACCACGCCACAACAAATGGAAGCTGGATCGATGATGGATCGATGATGGATCGATGATCAATGATGTTGGCTGGGTAGAGAGACTGTGGATGGGGGCTCTGTCTCGGGTCAGCCCAGCCGATTCAGAACCCCCAAAGAGAATTTAAAATTGGCAAAGATGGTCTGGATCTTCACGTGAAGTCTGGCTGGAAATGAAGATGTCAACTGAGGGGCACAAGAGAAGAGGAGCTGGAGAGTCAAGGACTATCTGAAGAGTAGCTGAATAGAATCTAAAAGCAGTCTGTCCATTACTGGAGAAGAGGATTAATACCGGTGCAGTTGAATAGAGTTTTGAAAGAGTTTTAGGCGATGAGTTGGAAGATACGGAGAGCAGGTGAGTGTGATAGAGTTGGCGGTGAGGTAATACGTCAAATGGATGGCATAAAGACAATGCGTTCGTGGGGAGCCAATGGAGTGCATGGGTATGAATGAGGTGCGAGAGTGATGGGGTTGAGGTTCGGACAAGCAATCGTTAAACAGTGTGGATTACATGGTGGTCTCCTTTCTCCGGAGTAGAGAGAAAGCTTGAGGAGAGCGGGATACTTAGTTACGTTACAGTTACGTTAGGTAACTTGAATTTCAGGGTTAGGGTTGAATGAGGGGGAGAAGAGCGAGGAGAGTACGTGGGTCCCGTTGGCTATGGAGTAGAGGTCGGTGTGTGTGTGTGTGTGTGAGTGTGTGTTGACGCCCCGGAGATAGGGGTCCGCAGAAGAGATATGTTCGGTGGCTTTGGATCCTGCCTACCGTGTGTGTGCACGGCGGAGGGAACATGCGTTGGTGAGTCCTCTGGGGAACGTGACTACTGGAGATACAACAAACTGAAAGTTGAGACTGGGAACAGGTCAGAATTGAATAGAAAACGGCTCATGATTCGTGTTCATACGAACGCGCTCGCTGACTGATTGTCTCTCTGTTGAGAGAGAAGATACAACAAGAGATGCAGGGATAGGCCTGTATAAAAAGGGCTTCTGGGTAATTAGAGATGTGGTTAAAGAGTGGAGGCGTGGTTGCTGGAGGAGTAGGAGGTTGAGGCGTGGTCCCGCTCCCAAACCTCAGTCAATGATTATCAGTCAATGATTATCAGTCAATGATTACATCATCAACTACATAAATTGAAAAATATATTTGATAAAAGCAAGGATTTTAAAAAAAGTTTTACATTTAAGGTTTTACATAAAAAATGACCTATTATGTATAGATGGATTAGAGCTTTTTTTTTTTTTTATCAGGAAGGAAAATTCAGATACAGATTGGAAATAAGTATTCTAGAGTGTTTGATGTGGAAAACTGAACGCCCCAGGGGAGCATTGTCAGTCCCTTGTTATTTTTTTCTTTGATTAGGCAAGGCAAGTTTATTTGTTGAGCACAATTTGTACACAAAGGCAATTCAAAGTGCTTCACACAAACAACAAGAAAAAAAAATGCATTAAAATCACAAAGACATGGCAGAAATCACAAAACCTTAATCAGGAAGACTGTTCCAGATTTTAGCTGCATAAAACTGAAACGCAGATTCCCCATGTTTAGTCCTGACTCTGGGCACCAGCAGGAGGGCGGTCCCTGAGGTCCTCAGAGTCCGAGATGGTTCATATGGCACTAACATGTCCGAGATGTACTTTAGTGCTAGGCCATGGAGAGACTTGTACACAAGCAGAGGTGGTTTGAAGTCTCTTCTCTGAGCCACAGGGAGCCAGTGCAGAGACCTGAGCACAGGACTAAAGTGATCGTACTTCCTGGTTCTAGTCAGGACCCGAGCAGCAGCGTTCTGGATGTACTGCAGCTGTTTTACAGCTCGTTTGGAGAGGCCAGTGAGCAGGCCGTTACAGTAGTCTAATCTACTAGAGACAAACGCATGGATAAGTCTCTCCAAGTCTGGTTTAGACACTAGACTTTTGATTTTGGCAATGTTTTTTAGATGGTAAAAAGCTGCTGATGTTATTGATTTGACGTGGCTGTTAAAATTAAAGTCTGAGTCCATTATTACCCCCAGATTTCTAACTTGATTTGTTAGGTTTGAGAGGGAAACTCTGGAGGTGACTGCTAACACTTTCTCTTTGTTTCTGTGGCCAAAGACCATGATTTCAGTCTTGTCTGAGTTCAGCTGGAGAAAGTTGTTTTGCATCCACACACTGATCTGTTTGATGCAGTGACAGAGTGAATCCACTGGTCCATATTCACCTGCCGTCAGTGAAACATAGATCTGAGTGTCGTCTGCATAATTGTGAAAGGACACATTTTCGCTGCGTATCAACTGAGCTAACGGCAGCATGTAGAGGTTGAATAGAAGGGGTCCCAGGATTGACCCTTGGGGCACTCCACAGGCCAGGGGCATCTGGTCTGAGACACAGTTACCAATTTTAACAAAGGACTTCCTGTCTTTCAGATAGGACTTTAACCAGTTTGGGGCAGTGGATTGACGATGTTTTTAAAGGTTTGTAGACGTTGAATGGATTTTTAACTTTTCATTGACGATGGAGCAATTTGGAAAAGAGGGAAAAATTTTGCATTTATAGTGAAGAAACTGCAAGAATCCATTACAAAGAGTCTGTAGTCCTCTCCAAAGAGTCCTCTGCTGCTCCTCTTACGTGTGGTGTGCCCCAGGGTTCAACCCTTGGGCCTCTCCTGTCTATCTCCTCCCGCTTGGATCCATTTTTCAGAAGCATTGCATTTAATTTCATTTTCATGCGTATGATACGCAAATGTATATGAAAATATAAGAACATGCATACAGTTCCAAAAAACTCAGTAAGTGTGTTAAGGAAACAAAACACTATCTGTCCTCAAACCTTTTGTTTTTAAATGACAAAAAAACAGACGTCATGGTGTTTGGCCCTAGTGAGCCCAAACACCATGCCAGTGGTGATCTTGGTGCTCAGGTGAAACCTGTCGTGACCAATCTAGGTGTGAGGATGGATAGTGATTTAAAATTTGATGCCTAGATTAGCGTGATTGTTTAAAACTAGTTTCTTTCAAATTCGTCATCTCTCTAAAGTTAAACCTGTTGTTTCAAGGCATCACTTTGAGAATTTAATCCACGCTTTTATCACAACCGCCTAGATTATTGCAATGCACTTTTTGTTGGACTCAACCCAACATCTCTCGCACGACTAGAACTTGTACAGAATGTGGCTGATCGCCTTTTGACTGGTACAAAAAAACGGGATCATTTCACATCTGTTTTAATGTCTCTGCACTGGCTTTCTGTCTCTTACTGTACTGATTTTAAAATCCTTTTATTTGTTTTTAAATGCCTTCACGGCCTCGCTCCATATTATCTGTCAGACCTGATTCAGCCCTACGCCCCTCTGCGCTCTCCCAGGTCAGCAGAGCATTCCTTGTTATTGGTCCCAAAAACAAGGACAAGTTTAGAGGAGACTGCTCCTTCTCTGGCGGATCCAAAACTGTGGAACACGCTGCCCCTGCACCTTAGACAGGCCCAGTCGCTACTGCTTTAAAGTCAGCTCTTAAAACTCCTGTTGTGTACGAACGCTAACCCTACTCTGGTCAACGTTGTTGTTTTTAAAGTGCCATAGAAATAAAGTTGGATTGGATTGGAAGTTAAGTAAAATGAAGGCGAAAGCTATTGTCAAACAAAAAATAAAGCAAATTGGGCAGAAAGACTAGGATGTAGAAAGGAAAGACCGGTGGTACAAGAAGATCTCGAAGAAAGTGGGTGAAATAAGATGTGCACATGGGTGTCCATCGGAAAATAGATGTTCTAATTTACAGACATCAATTTGGGCATATGGGGTTGAATTATGTTATGTAGTGGGCAGTTAGAATCCATGAATCACGTCTTTATGGATTGTGTTAAATACAGTCGAGAAAGAAAGGAAATGAAAGACAGTCTCAAAGCTTTAAAATTAAATTCAACCTGTGGATTTTCTCCAGCAACATCCAAAGAGTGCCAGCTTCAAAGTACTTATTAGCTTTCTGAGGGAGACAGATTTAATTAATTGAATTTAGGTATTTTAATTAGAGTAATGTTATATATGGTGATATTTACTTTACTATTTGCTTTATTTTTATTTTTTATTTTTAAAAATATTATTATTATTATTATTATTATTATTATTATTATTATTATTATTATTATTATTATTAATAATAATAATAATATTCCTTACATTTTATTATTCATTTTGCAATTCTTGAGTAACACGTTCCAGTTCATACTCCTTTAGTTGGTGGCGGTGTTTACCAACCGCCAATAAAACACTACAAGAAAAAGGAACTATCCAGGTCACATGATCAATGTTTACTTTTTTGATTTATTACAAGTCCTTAAAATTAATTTTTTGTGCCTTTACCATCAGCTTTTAAAGGAGAATGGTCAAAACCCAATAAAATCTAAACTAGTGTCAATCAGTCCTCACCTCCAGACACCAGCTTAACTTCATATATTTAACAAAGAAAATCTAGGCAAAATTTAAAGTCTGATTTCCTCTGTGCAGAGCTTGTTTCTACTTATAAGTTGAGTAAAACAGACATCAGAGTCCAAAACTACAGAGTCTCCAGAGGGTTCAGGAACAGCTTTACTTTGAAATCGGGCTCATTTTTTCAGGCGTTTTTGGAAAAATAGGCCCTAACCCGTGATGTTTTTTCTCACAATAATCGTAACATAACTTAAATAAGGCAAAATAAGGCTCAGCAAAGGTGCCGCTCAAATAAAAAGGTCTGGCACGACTCCCCTCAGAAATGTAATGATAGTTCTACTTCACAAGGACAAAAGTGAAGCACCCTCAACAGTACTCTTCCTCCCTCCCTCCCTCCCTCCAAAATAGTCCCAGTGGTCCTATCCCCCCCAGTACCACTTGTCCAGGTTATTGACAGCTTTGTACTGCTTGTGCCGGCGCAGGTAGTCACAGGCCAGGCACGTGTGCTCAGCACAGGAACAGGTCTTCTTAACTTTAAAGTGGCTCCTCCAGTGGAAGTAGCAGAGATACATCTCCTTGTTCTTGTCCAGCAGCAACCCATAATGCACTTGGATGTCGGCGTCCTGCCGGTAGTTCAGAGTCAGGTTGAACATGTTCTCGATCTGCGGCAGCTGGGCCGAGTGAGATGGAGACTACATGTTCATCCAGATCCACTTCTGGAAGGCGGGCCTTTGCAGGGGGGGAGTTTAGACAGGTCCGTACTGATATCGCGGTGGTGGATGACCACTCCATCTGACTTTTTGTACAGGTTTCGGTCGGCAGTGATTAGACAGCCTTCGATGTTGAAGAGCGAGCTGCACACAGACATGTTTTAGGTTTGTCCGAAGGGCCAGAGCCACACCAGAACCCTGGTGACATTCTTCTTTCTGCGCGTGGACAGCACACTGCGCGTGGACAGCAGGCTCTTCACCCGCTCTGTGGACACTGTGGACTCCACTGGACCTGACAGCCAGCTGGTGGCAGGCTTAAAATACATAAAAAGCAGAGTGACAAAGCATCCCAGGACGACCATGACGATCAAGTGGCGTCTCAGGATCTTGTGGAAGGGTGCAGAGGGCATACTCTGGCCTGGAAGGAAAATGTACCATGAGAAACACAAACTGACATTCAGGTAGCCAGTGCATCTGCTCCTGCAACCTACATCTGCCTGTTGTAAAGCTTCTTACAGTGCTATTGGTGCCTCGTGCATGTGCCCAAAGTGTTTTTTTGATTGTTCTCTAGCTGAAGACTGCAGGAATCAGTTTCTATCCTTCCCCTCTGATGAGCAGACTAACGGGGGCTACTCAACTGGATGAGTCATCAGTCACCAGTTGGGTAGGGAAGGTGGATTGCTCTTCGCGAGGGTGGGAGCGAATCTCAAACTAAGCCGACTGTACTTCCGGGTTTGTGAGCGGGTCCAAGATATGGGTGATATTTTTTAACTTATGTTATGGGTGTTGCACAACTCTTATAATTATCAACTCTGCCCTCAGGGCCGACTATGAAATGTGAAGAATAGTATAATATATGACCTTTAATGTACACAGACCCACTCATGGAACACGGATACTGTCCACAAAGCTTGTAATTACATTAGTATTTGTAGTCAACACTTTGTTTGTGGAACAGCTCAAATGGCAGACTTGGCAAAATGTACAAAAAACACTGGTCCAATGAAACACAATCTGCAGAATAAGTGTTTAAATAATGACGCTGACTGCCATGCTATAAATGTACACTGTGACTGCTGCTCATCTTGTGTTCACATGCATTGTCCAGAAACCACTCCACATCCACACATTCACATTTCTTTCTTCTACAGTATTTTCTGTGTGTCATTACTGTACAGACCTGGCCTAATTTGACAGCTGAATCCAAAAGAGCGCAGAGGGAGAATAGGAGCCAGCGCTGGGCTCTCTCTCAGGGCTGTATTGGGGGAGCTAAAGTGGGCTCCAGCTCTCCAGTGAAGGGGTCGCCTCAGAAGGGCCTTGTTGGGAGACAACCCCGGACTCTCTGGACTGTGAGGTGCTGGTTCAGGTTTGTAGCTGTCCCAGACAGATGACTGGACCGATGGAAACCACTAGGAGAAGCAAAGAAGGGTTCAGGAGCTTTATTGAACCAAGCAGGTGCACAAAAGCTGCTAACACGTTCACTGATCCCTGACAAAACAGAATAAATTATAAAATATAAGAGTGGGCTCGATCTTCATAGCAAATATAATGTCATAAAGCATAGGGACGTCACAAGGCACGTCATGCAAAACATAAAGGAAAGGAATGCAGGCGACATCACAAAGCACGGTTATCATGGCAAGGCGGGAGCGCCCCCTACTGGATGCTCCGCTTACTACAAACTCATGTGAATACAGAAATTAGGGGGCCTTTTGTACAGGCGTCCTTGAGAGCATTTAAAAGTTGTTGTTGTTGTTGTTGTTGCAAGGCTTTTAATGGCGGTTGGCAGGCAACTGAAAAGGTGCATTTACCGCCACCTACTGGAGTTGTACGTCTTCAAAGTACTAACTACAAGTGCATTTGAAGGTGCAATAACCAAACTTTGATCAAACACAGGTAACTATGGGGCCTGTTCATGTACTGTTGCACACGTAACTGGAGATAATCTGGGAATTCACACACTTTTTCGGTACGTGCAGTTTTTCAGTGCAATCTATTACAGTTGTTTCGTCTTGAGATAAGATAAGGAAATCCACCAAACTGTTATAAAAAATGTAAAATGTATATTCAGGGGAAAAGATCTATTGCCGTACCCGATCCTAATCATCAAATAGAACTATTTTGGATTAGTTTAAACTGAATGGGTCACAAAACCTAAAAATGATTGAAGAAAAACGCTAACTATAAAACAGGTCTAAAACAGGTCTAAAACAGGACTAAAACAACTCTTGACAACATTATTGATCTGACTTTTATATTAAATAGCCATGTACATTTTTGCATGAATATGAAAATTAAGTTGTTTTGTGAGAACTTACTGTGTCTGCGCGACGAATGAACGGGCGTGGCTCTCCGCTTCATACGTCGTGATAAAACTTGAACTTCTGCTATCAGTACAAACTAGTTACATTTGTCTCTCTTTTTCTTGGCTTGTAGAAGAATAATGAGCCCTAACCCTAACCCTAACCCAGACCTTTCACATTTGTATGAAGTTGTTTATCAGTAAATATCCACGATTGCCACGCTGCACTCTGAAGTGAACTTCTCGACTGTGCTGCTCGTGGTGGTGCAGTTCTTCTGGGTTAAGTCTCCTGTTGTTGGTCGAGTCAATTCTACTATCTGGTTTGTATTATTGACGTCTCTCCATTCTGCTCTTCATCCTCTGTGCAGGTCGTGCTTATACTTATCCTGAACAGTAAAGGAGCTTTGAAAACATGTGGCCTCACATTAAACACTGCATTTTACAAAAGTGTACATTATCCTAATATTTGTATTCATGGTAAAACTATTGAATACATATATGTAGGTATTGCCTAAATAAACAGTGACTTTTAAAATCATGCAAAGAAAGTTCAACCTGGCCAACTTTAGACATATACAACCGCGGTGAAGCTGTTTGGATATTGGATATTCGACATATTCGACATATTCGACATATTCGACATATTCGACATATTCAATCACATGAACCACACTACATGATAGTGACACAAAAATTCAAAATCTTTAAAATTCAAAATCTTTCATACAAATCCATTTGTATGAAAACGTGGGCTCCACATGATTGGGAGTAATGACTTTGTTTTGCTCTTATTCACCTCTTCATAGTGATGGGATTAAAAAGTATGGATTCAATGGAGCCCCTTTTAAGACATTCCAGACACAATGTTATAAAAAAGGTCTCATGAATGAAAACGTTATTTTTATTGAGTGCCGGCACACTCCTCTCTCCTCCTCTCCTCTCTCCTCTCTTTTTACTTTTACTCTCTCCTCTCCTCTCTCCTCCTCTCCTCTCTTCTCTCCTCTCCTCTCATCTCCTAACCTTTCTCCTCTCTCTTTTCCTCTCCTCTCTCGTTTACTCTCTTCTCTCCTCTGCCCTCTCTCCTCTCTTTTACTATCTTCTCTCCTCTCCTCTCTGCTCTCTCTTCTTCTCTCTCCTCTCATCTCCTTTCCTCTCTTCTCTCTCCTCTCTCTTCTCCTCTCTCTTTTCCTCTCCTCTCTCTTTTACTCTCTTCTCTCCTCTGCCCTCTCTCCTCTCTTTTACTATCTTCTCTCCTCTCCTCTCTGCTCTCTCTTCTTCTCTCTCCTCTCATCTCCTTTCCTCTCTCCTCTCTCCTCTCTCTTCTCCTCTCTTTTACTCTCCTCTTCTCTCTCCTCCTCTCCTCCTCTCCTCTCTCCTCTCTCTCTCTCTCTCTCTCCTCTCTCTCCTCTCTCCTCTCTTCTCCTCTCTCTCCCCTCTCTCTCCTCTCCTCTCTCCTCTCTCTTTTACTCTCTTGTCTCCTCTCTCCTCTCATCTCCTTTCCTCTCTTCTCTCTCCTCTCCTCTCTCCTCTCTCTTTTACTCTCTTCTCTCCTCGCCTCTCTCCCCTCTCTTCTCCTCTCTCCTCCCCTCCCCTCTCTTCTCTTCTCTCCTCTCCTCTCTCCTTTCCTCTCTCTCCTCTCCCCTCCTCTCTCTTAGGTTAGGGTTATTCGTCCAGGAGTGCTCCATTGTAGAAAAAGATTCAGTTGTATCATCTGAACAGTTTTTAGAAAGCCCTGGCCATTCTGATGCTAATCAGGTGCTCAATGATGAGGGAGCGACAGTCAGTTTACAAGACGATGTTGATGGTGTATTGCTAGTATAGGGTTCTGATAGTATACTAACAGCCCTGATCACAGTAACAGGCCTCATTAAGAGGTTCTGCCCGCTGGGCATTGAGAATGAGAGTGGAAACGTCTTGTTTTTCTAAAAACAGTGTTCAGATGATACAACTGAATCCTTCTCTACAATAAAGTCCATGAAAAATATTCTGGCGTGTGATGTAGGACCCTCTAAAGTAACAAGAGCATCAGTGCTTCTGGTGCTACAGTACGCAAACTGGAAGGGATCGGCTTCTTCCCTTTTCAAAAATCCCACCCTAATACATTCAAACCATTTAATTGTCATTGTAGAAAAAGATCCAGTTGAAGTCATCCAGACACTGGGTTAGAGTTAGGGTTACCCTAACCCAAAAAACAGTGTCCGGAAGACTACAACTGGATCTTTTCCTCCAATGGAACACTCCTGGACGAACGGGGGATTACACCCATTTCTTCATTATTGATGTTAAGGCCACGGGCCGGGTGTCATTGTTCTCCTTTAGACAGGGTCCTCACATTGATGACAAGACCAGGGCATCCGGACTAAAACCTGACTGAACCGAGCCTCTTTTATGAGTCTGTGACCAGTTTGATCCCAGACACTTCTGTTGTTATTATTATTATTATTATTATTATTATTATTATTATTATTATAGACGATTATGTTATGAGTCAAAACCACTGTTACATTGCATCTTCTGTGAAAGGGTTTAGGGATTAGTGTGTAGTGGGTAGTGTGTAGGTGTAGTGTGTAGTGTATCGTGTGTAGTGCGTAGTGTGTAGTGTGTAGGTGTAGTGTGTTGTTTTTAGGTGCAGTGTATCGTGTGTAGGGTTAGGTGTAGTAGTGTGTAGGTGTAGTGTGTAGGTGTAGTGTGTCGGGTTTAGGTGTAGTGTATCGTGTGTAGTGGGTAGTGTGTAGGTGTAGTGTGTAGTTTTCAGGGTTAAACCTAACGTGAGTCCTTAATTTAGGGGTCTCAGACTCATTTTACCTGGGGGCCGCTGGGGGCAGAGTCTGGGTGAGGCTGGGCCGCATCAGGATTTACACAAGAAAAGCGCTGATAAAACATTACACTGTTATCAAATATCTTTATTTTTAACACAAAATAATGAATTAAAGACATGAAACAATGAATAAATAATAAATAAGGAGTAAGGATAAGGACAGATAAGCAACTAAACATGGCAATTATGCAAATTCATTTTGGGAAATTATTAGGCAGAAAGCACAACAATTTATTTTTTATACATCACCCAGCTACGCAAGTAATACCAGACACCCAGTTAAAGGAGGCATGCTTGATTTGTTTCAAGTGTTTTTGTCCTTTTTATCTATGTCATAATAGACATTTCAAAAGTATTTTTTTCAAAACCTTTCAGTTGTGTTTCACAGTATTATGACAGTTTTCCTCTCCCAAAGTTCTGAAACATCATTTTAAATTGACTCTGGAGTAAAATCTGGGAAATATCAATGCATCAGAAATAACACACACCAAATTTGACCCTTCAATGACAGTTTCCAGTTTTGAGTGACCCCATCTCGTTGCAAAATCATGGATAGCTCCTTTAAATCTCAACAAAACCACATTGCCATTTGAAAATGTGAAGGAATGGAGACTGTTAGTAAATGAAGTTTATTGAATCACGGTATAATACAAAGGGTAATTAATATATCACTGCTAGGGAAGAGAAAGTCTTCAATAGCTCCCCTCCAGACACTCAGAGCTGGACGCATCCACTTCCACTTTCCTCGTCCAAATATGGTCACGGTTTGGACGTGACGAGATTTTCTTCCTAAACACATTTGAATACAGTTAACACATTATTACAGACATGCCTTTAGTTATATTACTTATGCTGCGTGTGCACCAAAATATGAAAAGACGTGCAAACGGTAAAGGCCTCACCACGGCGTAACATAAACCAATATTCTATACAGCTTCAATCATTAAGATATATTACAACATCTCGGAACTTTGGCCGAGAACCACCTATTTCCATTCGGGTCCAGTTCACGCGGAGTCCCGTGAAACTGGCCGAGCGGAAGCGGGGAAAAGCCGTCCTCACGTAAGAGATGGGGTTGTTTTATGAGTCCAAAACAGAAAACTAGCCGTCAGGATTTCATCAGAAGGGTACATTTCTCGCATCATATCGCGCCAGAAATAAAAAATGAAATCCGAAATAATCACAGAAACTTACCTCGAGGAGACAGACGTGGTTTCGCTGCTGCCGTCTTCACTCTACAAACGCATGCGCGTTGGCGACTCGAGAGAACAACAAAGAACTGATGGGCTCCACTCAGACGCATGCGCATAGCTCAAACCGATAGACACAACGGCTTCTCCTCTGAGCGAGGCAGCCCGGCCGATGTCCCGCCCTCGAGGCATATACCTCACCGTGATTGGTTCATTTAGCGCCGCACACAACAAGTGTAAATCTGGAGGGCCGCACTTATATTAATCTTTCATATTAAGATGGGGGCCGCAAATTATCGTACCGGGGGCCGCAGTTGGCCCGCGGGCCGCGTGTCTGAGACCCATGCCTTAATTTGTTTGGACCTTTCTCCTCCACACGAGGCTGCATTACTGTTTTATACCACTGCTGAGGCAAAAAGAAACCTAACAAAAGGCTTTCCCTCAAACACAGTAACATCATCATTAAAATATCAAATAATAACAATCAAAGTAAATGTGTTTGAGCTTTATTTCTCTTTTATTTTGACAGATGAGCACGATATACAATGCACACAATAAGCACGTGTCGGCTTCAAGCAGTGAACAACATGAGCAGCGACGCACAACAACAGAACGCACTTGTTTTATCGCGGCGCTGTTACATCGCTGTTGCCCTACAATGACCCACAACTACAAAATGGTGGTTATAACGAAGGAGGAGGAGTTTTTCACACGCGCATCTGAAAGTTTCTTTCTCTTTGGCGTGAGGACCAGGCTCACAGTCACTAGTGTCACAGTGCACATGCTCACAAACACGCCGAGCTCTGGGGCCTAACCCTAACAGGGCAGTTATTTTTCCTCGAGGGCCATATTGGAATCCAGGCGAGTGGCGGAGGGCCGGCCCGCGGTCATTGGTGTAAAAAATTCTTATCATTATAAGCACTTTTCTGTAAAATACTGGCAAACTGAATCTATTATGCATTAATTTCATGTCATCTTTATTAAGGACACAAGTGCAGACACATGTTACAGCGTAAGATAGTTAAAAATAAGAGAAACTAAGAGTAAAACACATATGATCCCCGGGGGGAGGAGGCCGGATTAAAACAGGCCGAGGGCCTGATCCGGCCCCTGGGGCCGCAAATGCCCAGTGTGCCCTACACCTTACACCTTACACCTTACACCTTACACCTTACACCTTACACCCTACACCTTACACCTACACCAGGGGTGTCCAAACTTTTTTCACAGAGGGCCGCATTTTGAAACTCATACAGAGCAGAGGGCCACAGACAACCCAACGATGAAGTGAATCATTCGAAATTTTGGTTTTGACATAGTTTCGATGAGCCTCCACACCTTTTAATAAGACTTGGAACATTAATATTAGGTTGGTATAACATCAAAATGCTTTGAATCTTTCCAATTATACAGTAAAAGTACTACTTTTTGTTTTTTTGAACAAACTTCGCAGGAAGCCGGAGGGCCAACAAAAATTTGTCTGAGGGCCGCATTTGGCCCCCGGGCCGTAGTTATGACATGCCTGCCCTACACCTTACACCTTACACCTTACACCTTACACCTTACACCTTACACCTTACACCCGACACCTTACACCCGACACCCGACACCCGACACCCTACACACGACCAGAGTTTGGACTAATGAGGAATGTAGCGCCTGTGCACTGTAGGAAATAATTACGCTTTGTTATTTCTTGGCGGGTTCACGCATCGGGGAAGAGACAACCGGAGACGTCCGAGTTTAAGTTTACAAAATGTATTCGCCCTAATACAAAGTTTCTAAGAAATGTGCTTACAGATCAATCCGGGTTCCTGTTCCTTTTACCTGCACCACACACAACTCATGTGCTTTACGTGCAGAGGAACAAGAGACAAAGGAAATTCGACTACACAACAGTTTTTATAGCACAGAGGGGGTCGTTCCTCCTCCTTAGTGTGGGGGTCGAGTCCGCTGCGGGCTTAGTCTGGTTACGATCCTGGTCTGGGTCCTTTGCCCTGATATGGAGTTCTTATCTCTCTTCTGTTATCTCTGCTCCCAAGACCTGTGGAGGAGAGCATCTGCAGACACAGAAATACAAACACAACAGGGCCTTCACCCTGTGCTAAACACACATCAGCTTAATTTATATAAACTATAAACTAACTTTATTATGCGTTATCCTTCAGCACCCATGTAATCTAGTACTCCCAAGGTTACTTTTTCAACTCAGTGATGAGTTCGTTTTGGTTCGGTTTCGTCTCCTCACCACAAAGTTAGGGTTAGGGTTAGGGTAAGGGAACCCCTAGAAGCGGTGGGGTTAATATTGTGAAGGGATCTGTTTTTCTGCGGTTTGTTGTGCTCGTTTATTTTGTGTTTTTTAATAAATAAAGTATTTTAATTTATGGTTTATCTTTTATTCTTTGACTAGTACAATTTTAATCCTGGTCTTTTCTATTCTATCTAACTGATATTTATAGAGCCTAAAATCACAACAGCTGTGTGTGAAAAGAAACAGTGGGACTAAACCAGGACTGACAGATCCGTCTGCTCTTCTCCCTGAACACAAACGGCTGGTGGTCTGATGCAGTGCTAACAACCTGGATTCCCCCATCAGCCACTCCCCTCAGGCAGGAGGCCACTCCCCCGGGAGTGCGAGGATGAGGACACTCTCCTGTCAAAAGAATAGACTGCCATCAGAATGACACCTAACCCTAACCCTGGGGTCATTTGATGGGGCCCAGGTTCAGAAAGACTCAATTCATTCTTTCACACTTTCTGCACTAAATCTGTCAATTTAACTGTCAATTCTTGTGTAAATAGTAAACATATTTTTATTTGATCCATCCATCCATCCATCCATCTTCTTCCGCTTTATCCGGGGCCGTGTCGCGGGGGCAGCAGTCTAAGCAGGGACTCCCAGACTTCCTTTTCCCAGACACTTCCTCCAACTCCTCCGGGGGGATCCCGAGGTGTTCCCAGGCCAGCCGAGAGACATAGTCCCTCCAGCGTGTCCTGGGTCTTCCCCGGGGCCTCCTCCCGGTGGGACATGCCCGAAACACCTCCCTAGGGAGGCGTCCAGGAGGCATCCGGAACAGATGCCCGAGCCACCTCAGCTGGCTCCTCTCAACGTGGAGGAGCAGCGGCTCTACTCCGAGCTCCTCCCGTGTGACTGAGCTCCTCACCCTATCTCTAAGGGAGCGCCCAGCCACCCTGCGGAGGAAACTCATTTCGACCACTTGTATCCGCGATCTTGTCCTTTCGGTCACTACCCAAAGCTCATGACCATAGGTGAGGGTAGGAACGTTGATTGACCGGTAAATCGAGAGCTTTGTCTTTCGACTCAGCTCCTTCTTCACCACAACGGTCCGATGCAGCGACCGCATCACTGCAGACGCTGCACCGATCCGCCTGTCAATCTCACGCGCCATCCTTCCCTCACTCGTGAACAAGATCCCGAGATACTTAAACTCCTCCACTTGGGGCAAGGACTCCCCACCCACCTGGAGAGGGCAAGCCACCTTTTTCCGGTCGAGAACCATGGCCTCAGATTTGGAGGTGCTGATTCTCATCCCAGCTGCTTCACACTCGGCTGCAAACCGTCCCAGTGCATGTTGCAGAGGGGACCGGACAGGGACCGGACAGCCCTGAGCAAAGGGCCCCGGACCCCGTACTCCCGCAGCACCCCCCAAAGGGCACCCCGTGGGACACGGTCGAAAGCCTTCTCCAGATCCACAAAGCACATGTGGACTGGTTGGGCAAACTCCCATGAACCCTCGAGCACCCGATGGAGAGTATAGAGCTGGTCCAGTGTTCCACGACCAGGACGAAAACCACTCTGCTCCTCCTGAATCCGAGGTTCGACTATCGGTCGGATTCTCCTCTCCAGTACCCTGGAATAGACCTTACCAGGGAGGCTGAGGAGTGTGATCCCTCTATAGTTGGAACACACCCTCCGGTCCCCCTTCTTTGAACAGAGGGACCACCACCCCGGTCTGCCAATCCAGAGGCACCGACCCCGACCGCCACGCGATGTTGCAGAGGCGTGTCAACCAAGACAGTCCTGCAACATCCAGAGACTTTAGGTACTCGGGGCGTATCTCAATCCACCCCCGGAGCTCTGCCACCGAGGAGTTTGCCAACAACCTCAGTGACTTCGGCTTTGGGTGATAGATGAGTCTGCCTCCGAGTCCTCCGTCTCTACTTCCTCTTCGGAAGACGTGGCAGTGGGATTTAGGAGGTCCTCAAAGTACTCCTTCCACCGCCCGACGACATCCCCAGTCGAGGTCAGCAGGTCCCCACCCGCACCGTAAACGGTGTTGGTGGAACACTGCTTCCCCCTCCTGAGGCGCCGGACGGTTTGCCAGAATTTCTTTGGGGCCGACCGATAGTCCTCCTCCAGGGCCTCCCCGAACTCCTCCCAGACCCGGGTTTTTGCCTCTGCGACAGCACGAGCTGCGGCACGCCTGGCCCGCCGATACCCCTCAACGGCCTCAGGAGTCTCACAAGCCAAAGAGGCCTGATAGGCCTCCTTCTTCCGCCTGACGGCATCCCTTACTTCCGGTGTCCACCACCGGGTTCGGGGGTTGCCGCCGCGACAGGCACCTGAGACCTTGCGACCACAGCTCCGAGCAGCCGCATTGACAATGGAGGTCGAGAACACGGTCCACTCGGACTCAATGTCCCCAGCCTCCCCCGGGATTTGGGAGAAGCTCTCCGGAGGTGTGAATTGAAGACCCTGCTGACAGCGGGCTCTGCAAGACGTTCCCAACAGACCCTCACTATATCGCTTGGGCCTGCCAAGTCTGTCCGGCTTCCTCCACCGCCAGCAGATCCAACTCACCACCAGGTGGTGATCGGTTGACAGCTCCGCCCTCTCTTTACCCGAGTATCCAAGACACGCGGCCAGAGGTCAGATGACACGACAACAAAGTCGATCATTGACCTCCGGCCTAGGGTGTCTGGTGCCACGTGCACTGGTGGACACCCTTGTGCTTGAACATGGTGTTCGTTATGGACAGTCCGTGACTAGCACAGAAGTCCAATAACTGAACACCGCTCGGGTTCAGATTGGGGGGCCGTTCTTCCCAATCACCCCTCTCCAGGTGTCACTGGTCGTTGCCTCACGTGGGCGTTGAAGTCCCCCAGTAGAACAACGGAGTCCCCGGTCGGTGCACTGTCCAGTACCCCTCCCAGGGACTCCAAGAAGGCCGGGTACTCAGCACCGTTGTTCGGCCCGTAGGCCGACACCACAGTGAGAGACCTGTCCCAACCCGAAGGCGTGACCCTCTCGTTCACTGGGGTAAACTCCAACACATGGCGGCTGAGCTGTGGGGCAATAAGCAAGCCCAGGCCAGCCCGCCGCCTCTCCCCGCAGGCAACACCAGAGAAGTGGAGCGTCCAGCCCCTCTCAAGAGGATGGGTTCCAGTGCCCAAACTGTGCGTGGAGGTGAGGCCGACTATATCTAGTCGGAACCGTTCAACCTCCCGCACAAGCTCAGGCTCTTTCCCCCCAGCGAGGTGACGTTCCATGTCCCCAGAGTTAGTCTCTGCGTCCGAGGATCCGGTCGTCGAGGCCCTTGCCGTCGACTGCCGCCCAGATCCCTCCGCACCAGCCCTTTACGGATCCTCCTGCAGGTGGTGGGTCCACGGGAGGACGGCCCCACGTCACTCGTTTTGGGTTTGCACCCGGCCGGGCCCCATGGGGAAAGACCCGGCCACCAGGCGCTCGCCGTCGAGCACCCACGCCAGGCCTGGCTCCAGGGTGGGGCCCCGGTAACGCCAATCCGGGCGACGTAACTGGCCTTGGTTTTTTTTTTTCATCATAGGGGGCTTATTTTTATTTGATACTATAGTAAATTTAAATTGTTTTCTTGAATGCATGCCCTTTAGATTTCATATATGTTGTTGATGATTACTGATTACTTCAAAATGTTCCAGGTTAGGGCTTGCTTCCAGATTTACATCTAAATTCTACAATGGAATAGACTGAAATCTGGAAGAGTCCACTTTTACTAAAGCAGAGTTGTGTTACACACAGAGACTGTGGAATGTTGTTATAAAACGGATATTTATGACAGTCTCGTGAATTCAAAGGGATTTGGTTGATTTTCGACACCAAAATGTAACAAACTGCACCTGCCCCCTGTGTCCACAAGGTGGCCGAACCGGTTTTACAGGGTGGAAATTGAGTGGCTTGGAACCAAACCAGACGCAACCAGATCCTGATTGACAGTCATTTAAACCAATCAGATGCCTCTATTGATTGGCAAATAAACAGCTGTTCTCTTTTGGCACGAGCTTCACAGAAGATTCAGTCATTCACTGGAACTCGGCCACGTCGGAGCCTAACCCTCTGACCCTAACCCTCTAACCCTAACCCTCTGACCCTAACCCTCTAACCCTAACCCTCTAACCCTAACCCTAACCCTAACCCTCTAACCCTAACCCTCTGAACCCTCTAACCCTCTAACCCTAACCCTCTGACCCTAACCCTCTGACCCTAACCCTCTGACCCTAACCCTAACCCTGACCCTACCCTAACTCTGACCCTAACCTCCCCAACCCACCCTAACTTACCCTAACCCTCTAACCCTAACCCTCTGACCCTAACCTAACCCTACCCTAACCCTAACCCTAACCTAAGCCTAATCCTCCAACCCTAACCCTAACCCTAACCCTCTGACCCTAACCCTCTAACCCTAACCCTGACCCTAACCCTCTAACCCTAACCCTCTAACCCTAACCCTCTGACCCTGTTTTACTCTCAAACTGTAGCCTTCCTCGTGGGTTAGGGTTAGGGTCTGCACACGTCCTAACCCTCTGCACACAAACTTCCTGCCACTCTTTCTACTCACCACATTCAGGTAAGAAGAACTCTTAAATTCAGTTTTTTTTTTAATGAGACCTTTAGCTCCCCGAACCCTCTAACCCTGAAGAATGTAGATTATAGAATGATTCAATTGTTTTGTCGTTTTGGTTTAATGCATTTTTTTCCTGTTCTGTAAAGCATTTCTAATTCGTTTGTGTACAGACTGTACAAATACACTTTGGATTGTGTTATTACTATGCTGTTGTAATGAGTGTTGAGTTGCAGTTAAAATGTGTGTGTTTTATTGAATATACTCTCACTTCTACTCGTAAAGAGATGGTTAAGTTATTAGAAAACCCATGAAAGAGTGCGATACATGAAATGTCTTTAAGAAGAATAAAGCAATGTCGTCTGTGATGATCAAATATAAAAATGTAAAATGTTATACACATGTCGCTAATTCCGGTCCTGTCATTTAGTTTTCTGTGTTTTATTCAAATAATTTGTTTACTTCATTAATTCAGCTCTAAATGTGTATTTAAAGTACAGTCAATGTCAAGTATTCACATTTGCACATTTAAAAAAAAAAACTGAAAAACTGAAGTGGTTCAGATCAGATCTATTTGAACATTAGGGGTTAAATTAGGGTCTTTTGGTCCTTTCATACAACAATTAGATCTAGTTCTGGAAGTTCCAAATGTTTCTGCCAGAATCCTAACCCTAATCCTAACCCTAACCCTAACCTAACCCTAACCCTAACCCTAACTACCCTAACCCTAACCTGATCTATTTGAACATTGAGTTAGGGTCTTTTGGTCTTTTAACATAACAATTAGATCTAGTTCTGGAGCTTAAACTTTTTTCAACCAGAATCATATATTTCACCTTTTACAATAAAAGTACATTCCTCACACATTTAGTGAATAATAATAAACAAAAATGTCTCTCTACAGCTTTCATCAATAAAACTAAAATAAATGCTTTATATCCACCATACAACGCGGCAAAGACAGGTCTCTGGAACGACAAGTCCAGTTAAAACAGCACTGCATTTAAGATGTTGTGTACATTTTATTCCTGAATGTAATGAGGAGAAAGAGGAGGCTGGAGCCAAAAGTCAAACCCAGGTCATCTCCTGAAGAGGCTCAACCAGGCTACAAAAGCCACGCAAAAGTATTCAAATTGAGAACAAAATAGAAAGTAATAACTGGACCTACAGCATGTGTCCCAGTCATAAGCGGGAATAAGACATATTATACGTAATATCTAGGATACAGTGGGAGCCTGAGGGTTAGGGTTAGGTTAGCTAAACTAACCCTAACCCTAACCCTAACCTAACCCTAACCCTAACCCTAACCCTGAGTTTAGCTGCATAAAACTGAAACGCTGATGTTTAGTCCAGAGTCATTTGTACAGACATTTTGCTCTCTTTTCCTTTTGGCTGTGAATTGAACTTGAATGTTTTGCTATGATTTGAGCTAGTTTATGTACATTTTTATAAACTATAACCCTGACTTAAATGTGTCATTTTGTAAATATGTTCTGCATGTTGTATGCATGTGTTATTGCAATTCCAATGCTCTGTTCTGTTCCTTTTAAATAAACTACTAACCCAACCATGTGTAATATTTATCACAAATATTGTTTTTATTTGTATCTGCAGCCGGGAAAATTGTGCGGCATTTGTTTTTAAGGAATATGCCAACTTAAAGCAGCACTTGCTGGGCCTCCACAAGCTTAAAAACCTTGTGGAAGTGCAACTCCTGCTAAAGTAAAAGTCATATTTGAACTTTCAAGAGATACTAGCTGTTACATTATACAGTAAGAGTAAATATCTACTAACCTTATTACAGAACCACCTCAAACCTGGACTGCCCCTATGTGACAAAGCTAACCTGTCCCGCCTGGACAGACATTTAAGGGATAAACATGGGCTGTTGGGGGCAGAAGTAAGCCAAATTCTAGACATGTAGTTCACAGTCATAAACAACAGTATAACAGCAGGGTAACCCTAACCCTAACCCTAACCCTTTTTCTATCTTTTCAGGATAGAATTTTGCATTTGACCCATGCAAAAAGAACTGCCATCGCCAAAGAGGTGGCCTCATACAGGGACACGGAGCCTGCCATTCCGCTTATTACAGCTTTTGACTTTGGGCTTGAGCTTCCAGACAATGGCAAGTGTGTCATGTGGAATATGACACACAAGAAGATGGATGCATCGAGGATGTATCACCAACTGGCAACTTTTTTAGAAGCTGATATGACCTTAAGCCTGTCAGATTCTGAAGAAGAGGAGGTGGAAGAGCAGGAGGAGGTGGAGGAGGAGGTGGAAGTGCAGGGGGAGGTGGAGGAGGAGGTGGAAGAGCAGGAGGAGGTGGAGGAGGAGGTGGAAGTGCAGGGGGAGGTGGAGGAGGAGGTGGAAGAGCAGGAGGAGGTGGAAGAGCAGGAGAAGGTGGAAGAGCAGGAGGAGGTGGAAGAGAATGGTAGAAAGCAGGTGGAGTTGCAGGGTGAGGAGGAGAAGGGAGGAGAGTGGGAGGAGTCAACCTCTTCCACCCCCACGGGTGCAGGCCCTGTCTCCCCTGTGGACCAATACTTATGGGACTGACTAAAAAGGTGGACTGTCTGGAAAGACGAATAAAGGAGCTGGAAAAGGCCCTCAAAAGTCCTGTGAAGCCGGGGACCCCTGCGTCTGCCCAAAAGGGGCAGCATGTACATAAAACACAGACGGTTCCGTATTTTGTAAGTTTAAAGCTGCCTGTAGAAACCAAACTGTAATGAGACATACACTCGGGTTAGGGTCTATAATTGAACCAAACTTGTGTTTATTGCCTCTTTTTCAGAGGGTTAGGGTTAGGGTTAGGGTCTAAACTTGTGTATTATTGCCTTCTTTTTCAGAGGCCCTCATCACAGACTTCAGTAAGTTCGAGTTAGGGTCCAAATCTAGCAGGAAGGATTTGGAGCATGCTAAACAGGCCGCTCGCCATGCCTTGTGTTTTTGCATGTACATTGCTAGTGCCCAAGCATCCGAGGCCCACCAGGACTTCAAATTCCTAAAAAACACAGACAGACTGTGCAAGTGAGTAGAAATTATGCATCCATATCTCTCTTATTAGGGTTAGGGTTAGGGGTCACATAGGGAGGGACAAGAACAAACAGCATATAAATGTATTGCCTTTTTTCACAGATATCCCGCATACCTGTCAAAGAAAAGGTACCTGCCAACCACGCAGAAAAACATGATCACAAACGTGGTTAGCTTATGAAGCACCTGCAGCGCCAACGCCAAAAGAAAATGGAGCTGACGGCCCAAGAAACCGCCTGCATTTTATACGAGCCGAAAAGGCTCCAATCCGATATCCAAAAGATGTGGGGGTCCGTCGGCAAAACATTTTAAAAAGGAAATCTGGTAACTTCATACCCGCACACTACAGCAAGGTAACACATTTAGAATTTGAATTTAAGGCCATCCTGTGTTCTCAGATGAAGGCATCTCCCATCTTCTGAAGCGTTAGGGTTCGGGTTAGGGTTCATCGAGAGGGCCAAAAAAGACATTCCTATGATATTTGGTGAGGCCATTTGCATATTCATGTTAGACCACTTTTGACTGTGGTTTCATGGGCTTTGTTCTATATTTCCATGTTTTTAGAGAGGCTAACAATGGAGGAGGGCACACCTCGAGAAACATGACGTCATCCAGGGCCTAATTTTGGGGTACCTGGCAATATTAACAGGGCACCGGGCCGTGGTGTTTTCAGAGCTCACCATCAAAAATATCCAGGAGGCCGAACGATGGAAAAAGGGAAACCGGTTCCGAATCATGGTATGCCTGTTCAAGTGGAGAAAAAAAAAGATGTTTTAATTGTCCATATACGGGGCCGGTGCAGAGAGATCTGGGCAGCAGTTGATGGGCCTTGACAACCGGATCTCCGGACACAAAAACTGACTGTGGGGACATGGAACATCACGGGGGAAAGAGCCTGGAGCTCGTTCTGGAGGTCGAGCGATAACAATAAGATTTAGTCAGGACCGCTCGAACTCCAACGCACAGTTTGGGCTCTAGAATCCATCCTAGCTGGGGGCCTTCTTAGTCCCTGGGAGGGGTACTGGACAGTGTACCGACTGGGAGTGTCTGGGGTGAGGGAAGTTCATAAGTCCTTGCTTAACTGCTGCATTGCTCAAAATGTTAAAGGGTTGATTTTCCCAGAATACTGAACAAGTCATTCGGTGTTTTCAGGCAGAGCGTCAACTCTCAGAAAAAGGGAGGAGAAACGTTGCTAAGAACATGGGCCATGACCTAACCTCTGCAGACCGTTTCTATGTCTCCCTTCCCAGTAAGGAAGAGACTTATAGAATACGTAAGCAAAGCATTTTACCCCTGGAGAAGGAGGTGCATAAGGAGTTGGAGTCATCAACAAGCACCAGCGAAGAACAAGGGTCACCAATTGACCGGGTTCCAGCTCCACCCCTTTTGAGGCGGAGCTGGAAGTAAAAACCAAGGCAAGGCAGAAGCGGAGGGTGCTTGATTTTGGGGAGTCTCCACAACCTAAATAGTGAGGGGCTTGGAAGGGAATTCGTACAGCATCGAAGTCCTTCAATCGGTTAAAGACGAGATTCTGTCGCCACCGTTTGAATGTAAGTTGTGGCAAACTTTAGGCTCGTAGATAATGTGAAATGTAATTGATCTTGATTTACTTTAGTTCCAATGATTACTGACACAGAAGAACCCTAACCCTAACCCAGGAGAGGAAAAGAAAGAGGTGGAAATTATTGACTGTTTGAGTTCTGGTAATAATTGGTAAATAACCCGAACCCTATTCTTTTTGTGTATTAGTTCTTTCGGTTTTTATTTGAAATTGATATTTATTTCATTTTCATGTGCATTTTATGTTGTATTTTCTAAAAAAAATTATGAATATTGTATGTTTATTTTTGTGTTTGTTGTTTGCTTTCTTTTTTTGTGTGTTAATTTTTATTCTTAAAAAGAAAAAAAATCTGTCAAAGGACACAGGATTCTGGGACATTACCAAATCCCTATGAACACTGTTTTTTTCTGTTTTTTCCTGTAGCCTCGAGGCAACTACTGTGCCCCTCGAGGCAAATACTGTAGTGATTTTGAGTGTTACAAAAATAAATTGAAATTGAATTGTTAATTTGTACTTTAGTTGTCTAGGTTTTTTGTTTTAAAAAAAAAAGATATTATTTCATTTTCATGTGCATTTTATTTTGTAAATATTTTCAATTTATTGTATTTGTATTTGTAACATTTTTAAATATTTTGGGTTTTATTTTTAAGTTCTGTTTTCATATTTATATTTTGTTAATCTTGCCCTTAAAAGTTAACACAGTTAAAACAAATGGTATAAATTCTACTGATTCTGAGTGTTAATTCATATTAAAATATACCTTCCATCACTACCACTACGAGAGTGGAAAAAACAGAGAACTCATTATGCTAGATGCGAATCTGGAACCAATGATATGGATGTGTATCTGGAAGCCTTTCTAATAGATGCCAATCTGGAATCCTATAATAGATGCAAATTCGGATTCACATCTAGTAGACAGAAATCTGGAACCCTTATTATAAATGCAAATCTAGAAGCTTTTATAATATATGCAAATCTAGAATCCATTATTATAGATGTCATCTGGATTCACATCGAGTAGACAGAAATATGGAACCCATTATTATAGAAGCAAATCTGGAACCCATTATTATAGAAGCAACTCTGGACCCATTATTTCTACTTTTTCCCAAAGAGGTTTGGAGGTTTTTCCTGTCCGAGAAGGAGGGTCTAAGGACAGGGGAGGCTTGGGAAATCTGTCTGAGGGCACGGGATGGCTGGGATATTACCAAGTCCGAGGCAAGGCAAGGCAAGTTTATTTGTAGAGCACAATTCGTACACAAGGCAATTCAAAGTGCTTCACACAACAGGAAAAAAAATCATTATAATCACAAAGACATGACAGAAATCACAAAATCTTAATTTTAAAAGTGCCATTTTCAGGCTATTTGTCAAATAGTTCAAGACATAAAGAGAAGGGTGTAAAGAAAATAATTTCAGTCATATGCACAGCCAAACAAAACAGTTTTTAGTTTAGGAGAGGCCATTGAGCAGGTCGTTACAGTAGTCTGAGACAACGCATGGTAAGTCTCTCCAGTCTGGGTTAGGGTTAGGGCGATAATTAGGAACCCATCCTGTCAGGGACCGGTGGTGCACGGGCCTCAGCATGAAAGAGAGCTCCCGAGTCGGGAAGGAACTTATGGACCAAAGTCCACCCCGCTTCCATGGTTCAGGTGCGTGTGTGACAGTCGACCAGGATTGTGATCGTGTATTGGGTGTACTGCGGTGTGTGTCCGTGTATTGTTTATCCAGTGTTTTGTATCACTTCCGTGAGCGTTCTCACGAGAGCCGGCCTCCGGTAAAGGTAAATGCTATGCCTGTAGCGGGCTAGGTCACCTTCAGGCTGGTTTTTGAATAATAATGTGAAATAAATAATATGGGGAAATGAATGAATAAACAAAAGGATAGAGCTGAGCGTGTTATTTGGTGGCGACGTTTCGAACCGATAGGTTCTTCTTCAGGCCAATAACACGCGTAACAAGACGGCTAACTGGCAGTCCGATTGTTCTTCCAGTGTGAGGAGGGAAGTGAAAATGCAGAGCGTTCCTGACTTTTATAGTTTTCCCCGAAGCCCGTAGGTGGGGGCTATCGTAAGGCATACGCACAGGTGTCGTAAAAAAACCTTTTAATCCTAATTTTTGTCTCCAAGAGGGAGTTTTGGCTATCAAATTGTGTTTTCCTTCTATTTGAGAGGATGGGCATGTGATTGGGGCTAAAGTCGGGTCTTAATGTCCTCTAATTAAGGGAGAAATGTCCCCACGTGTGTTGTGATGAGACGTAAAGGTGCCCATGCTGTCGTAATTTGACTATGAAACTGGATGTTCTTTATATTTAGGATTTTAATGTGTAAAAAACTGTAAAATTCTGTA